>LAXH01000048.1:28881-42804 GCA_001006505.1 Tilletia horrida
AAAAGGGGGCTATGTGACATTGCCGTGCTGCGCTAGTCTGCGCTTCAGAAGGTGCTGCGATGCATGTCCGCCGAAGGCACTGCCTGTGTGTCAAAGGTCAAAAGTGGCCGAAAAATATGTGCAACGTTCAAAAGCCGAGGAAGTCTGTCGACGTGCTGCGAGTTCAGACTACTTGTACGCACAGGTGCGGCAGATGGATCGGGTAGCGTTGAGCATCTTCGGATCTGGCCTTTCAAACACTGATCTTCTCGAAGCGGGTCTCTTTGTCCCGAGGCTGGCTCTCGCAGCATGAGACTTGACAGGAAAGCAAGGTTAAGGTTTGTCCTCTGCGCCTCGCTGGGTGAGGTGCTTCCACGGCTAAAGATAATTTCTGTGCTTAATTTATTTTCATCTCACTCCAAGGGCCGGCCATACCACAACATGGCTCTTCAATGATGTTGAAGTGTGAATTATGTATGCGAAGGACAGAGTCAGGACCAGGTGGGGAGTTCTGATGGAGGGAGAAGGAGAAGATATAGGACGGAACCTCAGTACATGCGCGGAGATGCAGATCAAGGGCAAGGCGGACAGCCCTACTCACGACAATGGGAGGTCGGTTCATATCGAATATCCATCACTATCGTATTGCTTTCCACTCGACCCTGAGCCCGAACCCGAGCCAGAGCCCGATTGCTCGCCATTGGAGCCTTCTTGTTCTTCTTCCAGCGGCGGCTCTCCTCTCCTCTCTCGCTCTCTGGCAGCCTCTTCTCGGAGTCGTTCGTAGCATGGGGTGCAGACCAGGTCGGGCGAGACCTCGTCTTCGTCCTCGGCGTTGTCGTCATACCTCCAGTTGAGGCAGATGGGATGTATCCGTTCATTGCCAGAGGTCCAGGCTTGGTCGCAGCGCTCGATGAGAACTCGCTCCTCACTGATGATGGTGTCCTCGCAATTCCCACACCGGATGATCCTGCGGCGATAGAGGCACATGCGACATCGACGGCACCGGAGAGGGGACAAAGGAAAGGAGTGGAGGGGGGATGAATGACCCGACCGACTTCTGGAGGAGCTGGATGGCTAGTGTAGAGCACGGTACAGGGTCGGGTTGTCGAAGACGACTCTTGATTATGGATTAGGAGGCTGTTGGTGTCCGTCGGATGGGTGTGCCGCTCTGCAGTTCAAGCGGAGAGGATGATCGAAAGGGAAGGATGTTAAGGTGTCAAGCTCCCGTTCCGGCAGTCTGTGGGTTGCACTTGTCGAGTTCCGACCTTGGCAGTGATGAGGAGATCGAGGTGGAGATGTAGAGAAGGGATGTACTGCTCTGGTATTATATGCTGGAGCCGGGTTGGAAAAGAGTAGGTATCCGAAGAGATCAGCAGCACTCGAGTCTGCCGCACTAGAGGTTTTGGCCGGAACAAACGCTGTTCCCACGAACAGCAACAGTCTTTGTAGGTTGGAGACGGTGACGTGAGCAGCCGAGTATCGCAGGAGAACAAGGAGGGTGCAGAAGAGGAGAGGCGAAGGACAGATGTGGTACCTGATGACCAACCCCCAAGATCTTTGTCGCACGTCGACTTGGGACAAAGCAATGAAAGTAAACAATTAGAACGCGATGCGTCGCACTAGAGTGTAGGCGGTGACCGGGCTGTAGAAAGCAATAGAAACCAGACTTGAGAAGACGAAGAAGCAGATGAGTAAGAGAAAGGAAGAGTGGGAAGGGGAGGTACGTGCAACGAAAAAGGGAACTCAGAATGAGATCTGAACAGAATGGGAGAAAAAGAGGCAGGTTAATAGAGAGAGGAAGTCAGAGTCGAAGCAAGGGGACGTAATTATTTTCCTTTTCCTTATTTTTTTGGGCTTGTTGGGAGAGAGGAGAAGTTGGCAGTGGAAGCCTCTCTCAAAAGAGTTGAAAGGAAAAGAAAGAAAAGGAAAAGAGCAAGCCTCGTTCTGCGGCTCTGTTGCAGTTCATTCTTGTCATCGAGGCGCTGTTCCGTCGTTGATTGATCCACTGCCTTGGGTCGACCGAGACTACTGCAGAATTGCGCGCGCAACGACAAAGAGATGGAGGGGGCGGGGCGCGTCTGGCAAGTGAGATTAAATCACCGTCGGATGCCATGCAGTCAGTCCTGTGGGACGACCAACCATTCGCGCTCCCAGCTGCCGAAGTCGGTACGACAATGGTGATGACTGACTTGCGGCAATGTCGTACGCCAGGCGGGAGATGGTGATCGTTGGTCGCCGGATCGACAGAACTGATTGTCTTTGAGTCGGTGATGCACCACTGAAGCCATTTAACCCTGGCTAATTGCCATTTTTCTTTTTGCATTGTTGTCATGTTCAGGCACAAACGTGAGCGTCTTGCAAAACGACATGCATGCAGAGCGAGCCGGTGTTGTTCTGGGGCCGATACCAGGTCGGAGCATAGCACGATGTTGTTTCACGATAAAGCAACGGACTTCTGCTGCTGCTGAGTGCCAGCTCCTGTGTTGGGAACGGGACTCTTCTGACGCGGTGACTCACTCAACTTTGGCGCGACAAAGGAGAGAGGCGACACAGAGTGGGAATTTGACCCCAAACTTGGCGCTTGGCACCTCAGAGAGAGAGAGAGAGAGGAGCAAGAGTCAAGGACTGTGTTGGAAATGAGGCAACGTCTCCTATGATGCACATTTCAGATTGTGCAGAGCAAGCTGGGATAACGCGGCATTGTCGCAAAGGACGCCAGCCGAGTTGCTAGGACCTGTCTCTGTTTGCTGTATCTCAACATGCTCTAGCTCAAAACATCCGGCCAACACCGTGCACCTCATTCCACTCCTATGCTTCCAAAAAAGAGGATATTGAATCAGCCGCTTTATGCCTACCCGTACTAGCACTCTGACTAACGCACAGGACAGACTTGCCTAGCTGAATAAAATTGAAGGCTCATCATCACACCCGAAGACTTGGTCTGCTCCCCCTCTCCACTTTGAACGCCGAGCCTGTCGGTGTGGACTGATCTGGCGAGCATCGGAGTTGGAATTTTTTTTTACAGAGACAGAGGGGCGGACACGATGCACCCAGCATGTGCGAGGAACAATTTCGACTCCCGACCGAGAACCCAGCTCCATCTGTGCCGGAGCCGCTGCTGCCATTTGTTCCATCGCAATTGCTGCTGATGCGCTCAGGCACAATGAGTCATCTGAATCAGAATGGGAAGGAGCCAAGGTCGAGTTGAGGAGGCGGTGCTGCGGGCCAGCTGGCCCCCAGGCCCGTCGGCTACGAGCATCACGCCCACTGAACTCGCACTGCCTTGCCTTCCTTCATTTCTCCCTTTCAAGCTTTGTGGAGGCGGCTGGAAGTTCTTGCTGCAGTAGGTACGCAATAAATGAACCTCGCCGCAATTAACCAAGAGTGCGCTCCCTGAACCGGAACAACTTTTCGCAGCATTGCAGCATTCACCATCGGACGACGCAGGTAGCTGCGCTGCCCGAAAGGGTCCTGTTCAAGAAGCTGCAGGAGCGTCCCGTGCTCGAGGGTTCCTGTCTCTCCTGCCTCTTCATCTCTTCCCCATTGGCCTGTTGAGCTAACTCCGCTCATCGATGAGTGAGTTGGCAGCAAGCAAGACAGGGAGAGGAAGAGACGAAAAAGACACAACAAAGTTTCAAGCAAGCCACAAATCTCGGCTCATCTGTTCCAGGATTAACCTTGGAAAAGCTGGCCAAGTGAGGCTTTTTCCAAGTTTCAACTTGCCTCAACACCCCCCGGCCTTCTTCCCGTCACGTTTCGCGTGCTGGCTGACACCATCGTCGTTCGGACTCTGAACATCGCGCCGCATCACCTGCAACACGTGAAACTGGCTTGCGAGTCCAAAGCACTTGCTGAGCAACTACGAGTACATACTGGCGAGCCTCCTGGTTCATGACAAGCATACATACACCGCTGCTCTCAATGACCTCAACATCCTTGTCAACCAGCAGAACGGTCGTGATCCTCAGCAGGAGATCGACCATAGCTGAAACAAATATGCTCTATCATCGAATTGGCCGATGGCACGACCAGCCACGCGAAGCTTAACCGAGCTTCGACGATGAATGAACTTCATTTCCAGTCGAAGAGGAAAAGAGGCAGACGGAGCGGAAGCCGAAACCTACATCAGCCCATTCAAATGGTCGGGGAGGCTTCCAAAAAGGCCGGGCCCAAAGGATGGCTTGCTCAAACCAGAAACCAGGTGCAGGCACCTTGTTTCACCTCGCCTCTATGTCAATCCTTCGATATCTTGCGCAGGTCTACAGCATGGCCTTCGCTACATATAATGTTGCAATCAAACGGCTTGGGCGAGTGAGAAGAGGGAGGTCTAGCCCGAAGTTGGACCTTTAATTAGTTGCTGCTTTGCATATTCCTCACAGCAAGTGTCGCCTGAAAATGCGGCGGCGGCAGCGGGGTCTTGGCCGGAGATAGTCCGCCTAGATTCCGAACGATGGGAAGGCATTTTGCCCGACAAGGTTTTACGCGTCCACCGCCTCCCGTCCAATCTCGTCCCGAACGCGCTCGCCTTCTTGCTTTGCCCGCGCCGCATCACCCTGGCCGCTCGCCTCCGTCCGAGCCACGTCCAGTCGGCCCCGACCGCGATACAGGCCTTTGCCAAACGCAAGCAGCGTCGACCACTGCGCCCACATGTCCGAAAGCTTTTCGATGATCGCAAGGCCCTTGTCAAAGTACAGGTACGACGTGTACGAGTGCCACGAGTTGGCCCACCAGCGCCCGCTCAGCAGGTGGACGTGGCCGGAACCAAACTGCTCCGAACGCTCTTCGGCCCACACGGCCCGGGCACAGTAGCGAGCGGCGATGACAAAGGGTCGGGTCGAGCCGTGGGTCGTGTGCAGCGAGGCGTCCAGGGAGCGAATCAGATCGTTGAGCTTGAGAATCATCAGCATCGGCCGAGGCACAGTCCGCAGCATCTGCAGGATGTCAAGGAACAGGCCCTCCTTCTGCATCACCGTCTGCCGATTTTTCAAGAAGAGCCGTTAGCCATACAGCGCATCACACCATATTTTCTCGGATGCAAGGAAGCTCACCTGTCTGATGTGCTCTTGCTCGTCCTTGGTCATCCCGGCTCCACCTTGCTGCTCCAGAATGCTCGAAGCCCGCGTCCCACCTTTCACACCATTTGGATTGTTTGGGTCACTGCCCACAAGCCCAGCCCGTCCAGTGATCGCGCTCTCGAGAATCGGGTACAGGTCGTCTCCGATATTTCCAATCTCCTTGGCATACTTCCTACGCTCGGCCTGTACCTTGGGCGTGCCCCTCGACAGCAGCGAAAGCCAAAATCGGGCGTACGAAAGTCGCAGTGGCGTCGGTAGCTCATAGTATAGTCCGTGGTCGAGCAGGACGATCCGGAAGTTGAAAGGCGTCTTCGGGGAGCGCTTTCCTCTGCTAGATTGGGAAGAGACTCGATCACCCGAGCGCCAAGCCCACCATGGACGCCGCAACTCTGGCGGAGCTGGCTGGACCAGCACGTTTCCACCATGTGGGTCCGCATGGAAGAAGCCGTGAATGTAGACCATCTGCGCAAAGATCCGAGAGAGCTCTTGCGATACTCGATTGCGATCGATGTTGTGCTTGGCCAAGAACTCGAGGTCGTCCGGGCGCCGTCCATGGATAAACTCCATTGCTAGATTGTGTCTGTGCGCCCATCGGATGGTGGGCACGTAGCAGGATGTGACCTGATATTGCGCAAAGTCGGCCTTGGCGCGAATCGCGTTCGAAGCTTCGTGTCGGAAGTCGAGCTCGAGCGGGAGATTGGTGTTCATCTCCTCTGCCAACCAAGTGAACTCGAATTCGGGAAAGAGCCGCTTCACGACTCCGACGAGGACATTGACTGTCTTCATGTCGATGGCTGAGAATTTTTCGACCTTGGGATGCAGCATCTTGATGGCAAGCTCCTGTGGTTCGGCATCGATGGGATCCTCGGGCTTTCTTCTTGCGATTGCACGGTGGACCTGTGCCAGGGAGGCAACACCCACTGGCTTGGGATCAATGTACTCAAACGCCTCCGCAAAGCTCATGCCAGTCTCGGCGATGAAGGTGGGCTCAAAGTCTTCGAGGGGGGTGGGCTTGTTTTGGTCTTGCAATGGCGTCAGAGTCCGTGTCCATTCGGGAGGGAGCAGGATTATGCTACTTATATGCTGGCCGAGCTTGATGAAGAGACCGCCATTCGTTTGGAGAGCGAGCAGGATTCTGTGGGCGGACCGGAGATGGCATTGCCGCAGCGCTTCCAAGTCGGCCTCTTTCGACTCGTATTTGGCGTTCATCGTCGACCGGTAGTCGAGCATGCATCGGACAACGGCAGATGTAATGACGGCAGTACGCTGCAGAGCTATTAGGGCATCCTTTGGACTAGACGCAATGGAAGGCAGCTTCGAGCTGGCAGCCGAGTGCGAGTCGGTTCCAGCAATCGTGGCTGTCCTGGACGCGCCTCCATCGTCTGCCTTGGCGCTGTTGTACGTCGAGTAGACTCCGATGCTCACGATCAAAGCGGCGCCGACGAGACTGAAATTTCTTGCATTTTTCCGGAAGCGAGCGTGGTTCTCTGCGGTGAGGCCGGGATTAGGGATGGCAGGTTTGTCAAAGGTGATGGGCTCGGGCTGCTTGGTGGGTGGTGGAGGAGGCGAGGTTTTGCGATGACTGCCTGCGCAGGAGCGATTGAGAGGAAAGTCGGGATCGTCCTCGTAGTGGCTTCCGCCGCGGCCGTCGTGGTGTGAGTGTGCACTCCTGTAATGGAAGCAACGCAGCTGTGAGAGGGGACTGACTCGTGACAGCGTTCGGCGCAGCGCCGTAGATGCCAGTTGAGCGTGATCCAAACGGGCTCGTTTGGGAGCCTTTGGCACATCCCGAAATGGAGCAGCAGCGGTGCTATATAGTCTTCCGGGAGCTGCATCAGACTGAGGTAAAGAGGATCTGGCAACTTCGTGATGGACTGTCGCTGCCGCACATCTTCTCGCAGACAGGCTGCATGGTGGGACACCTCGGAGAAGAACAGCACAGCCCATCTCCGACGCCGTGCACTGTTCTGTCGGTGTTGCTTATGTGTTGCTTCCGTCGGGTCAGGCTGGGTGGACGAGTCGAAGATGGATCAGCATTTGATTCAACAGGGCAGTCATGTCATCTTGTTCCCAACTTTCTTCCTTTCTTTCGCCTTCCTGTCAAACGTCATTTGCAGCTGAACAGTCAGTCAGTCCAACGCAAAATCGGGACGCTTTTCGGGTCGGGGCGCCTATTTCCAAAAGCTGGGGCCGCTATTCTGAAAACCGCATTTTGGAAGGGCCACTCCACTCAAAGATAACGAATAAGCTTTCCGTGGCGCCAACACCTTCGATTTTGCACATTGCGAGTTTGGCCAACGTCGAGCCTGGTCATCTCCTCTCCTCCTGCCTTGCAATCCTTCGGACGAGGTTGGCCGGAGCTGTCTGTCCGTGCCGTGGTGCTGCTACTTACGAGGTCGACCACGTACGTGCACCGTAAATGACAGGCAGAACTGCCTGCATGCGTGCATTCACTCACTCGTCATGTCATCGTCGCACGTGTGGAAGAAGACACACTACTTGAGTATGTACAAGATGGTGCTCATCAGTGGCATGGAACACGCTGCTCGTGGGACGCGTGGCTGGTCACCAAGTTAGGGTCTCCCAGCTCGAATTGTGGATGCAATGGCGACCAATTTCTGCCCTGACCAAACCAGGCACTTTCGAGTTTCGATCTCCGGGCGCCGCCCACCAAAGAAGTGATGAGCGAAGCGGCCTCTCGCGCTACTGTATGTACATACTCCCAATCAGTCAGCGCGCGCGTCTAGGATTCATCATCTCGGGTTTGGCGCCGTCTGGACGACGTGGTACCCCGGTGTTCAGTCAGTGATGAGAGCAGCTGCTGCTCGTGCTGGTGGAAAATGAGGTTGCTAGACTCACTTGATGAAGCGTGGCTTGAGAAGTCGAGGTTCAAAGGCCGCTTGAAGGTGTGCTGCCTTTAAAAAATGCCCGAAAAGCGGTGGTATTTCTCCACAAATCCCCAGCTTGGGTCCAAATCCACTTTGGCAGCTCGTACTTGCTCAACTTCCTTCTCACAAGCCTTGGACAGCATCGCAAGGCGATCCGCACGAAGCAGCTGCAGACACTCCTCACCCCTTTACGCACGTCGGCTTGCCTGCCTTTGCGCTCGTTTAATATATAGGCAGGTCCCTTCAGTGCGCCGCGCTCCCTCCTCCTCGCAAGCGTCCACCATTCCACACGCCCTATTCAGGGTCCCAAGTTGCGCAGACCGAGTTGCATGAGCATACGAACATAGCTCAAGCACCACTCGTCACCTGCCACGCCCGCACCAACGACCTTCAAGTCCTGCGTCCAAGTCTGTTGCTTTCCGGAGTCCTGCGCCAGAGAAGCAGGTATGTGCGAAGTCAAAACGATACAAAACTACAGAGCAGAGCGCACAAGATTGACCGAGCGCTGTCTGCCTTTGCTCTTCTGCAGCTCTATCCTCCTGAGGCCAGGGTGACGGGACAGCAAGGCTTGCCAGTCGCGCCTTCATCAGCTCATCCTGCGAATACCTGGTCTGAGCGCCATCACATCGTCCTTCACGATCCGCATATCAATTGTGCTCGCTGATCCCCAAGGCGCTCTCTGCTCGCCGCCTCTCTTCTCGTAGATTGCTACCACACTGTAAGCACACAATCCATACACACCACACGAGTTGGATAGCTTACCCTTCATGCGCAGTCCCCGATCACCTTCACTGAATTGCCGACAGCCTCAGGACTAGCAACGACTCGTTTGCATGCCATCGGAGGCCGCACCTCGACCGCTCGACCTCTGTTGATGAAGCATATTCTTCTTTCACCCCTACGACTTTCATCATCCTTCATCGCCCCCAGCGCCCACCTTAATGCGCCTTTGCTGCTGATTCATTTCACATCCCCCATCAAAAACTCCCGCTTCGATCTAATTCATTCCTGACCAAGTCTCAGCATTTCCGCCGTTGTTTGCTCCATCTACACGAATCCCATCCCGGCCTCAGCATCCATCGACCCTGCATTTTCCACACCTGCATCCTCCGAAACCATCTAATCACCGAACCCTTTCACCCCCGGCACCTTCTCAACAGCAGCAATACCAACGCAAACGACAGCAACAAAAAATGCCCGACCAATCCCACACCAGTCTTTCAGGGAGCCAGTCCCTACATCCGCCCCTCTCCTCCACTTCTCGCAGCCTGAATCAGCCCATTGGACCCTACAAGCCTGCAAGACCAAAATTCATTCCCATCTATGTCCGCGTTGTCCCGAACGACCAATGGCTGCGCATTCACATACCGATGAATGCGACCATGGGCTCAGTCAAAGATGCCATTCTTACACGCGCAAGATTTCCACGAACGCGAGCAGCCGTGCTGGACCATTTGCCAAAGGCTATCATCACTTTTGCACCCAACAAAGACCCGCGGAGCATGCTACCACAAAATGCGCTGCCGTCCACCTCTTCCGCATACCCACTCATCAAAGCAGAAGAACAATCCGATGCGGCAGCATCAGGGTCCAAGACACTCAAGCCCTCACCCGCACTCGTCGGTGATCGGCTCTTCAGTAACAACGCGGCTGACACGTCAGCGATCGAGTTCGCGCCATCTTCTGTCGCATCGTCGAATGCCATATCTGTTGCATCAAATCCTTCTGCCTCTACTTCAGCCTTGACCCCCGGAAGCCCCAACACCACGCATGTAGGGCCCACAAGATCCATCTCCCGCCTCAGTGGCCGCCGCTTACCTTCCCTGTCGGCCTTGCCCCTGGTTGGCTCATCATCCACCTCTGCCGGCTCCACCGGAAACAAGCTCTCCTCGCCAGCATCCTCTTCCAAACTGAATGCGTCCTCCTCAAGTATTGGTGGGAGCACCCCTTCTGCCTCGGCAACCGTCATCCCTTTCGCGCCCATCGGGCCCGCCCCTGCAAGCCCACACGAGATCGCAAGCGAAGTGGACACAGGCGCAACAGGCCCCGACGTCTTGCTTTCGGACACGGCGCTGAACAAGGCGGGATGGACAGCGGCGTCGGGTGTAGGAGCCCCGCTCTCGGCACAAAATCGCAATCAGAGCAACAGCATATATCCCACGCCCGCCGCCAGTCGGTCTGCTACCCTTTTGGGCCGAAGAACTTCACAGGGTAGCTCCGCCGTCCTTGGCTTCTCGAGCGCCGTCACCCCACCTGCCATCATCAAGACAAACAACGACACTCCGCTGAGCCCTACCTTGAGCCCAGACTCCAATAGCTCGCCTCGGCCAAGGTCCAGAACCATCACCGCCGGCGATGCCGCTGCACGTGCATTCGGTGCGCTCTTCTCCCGCGCCCGAGGAAAGAGCAGAACGAAGGAGAAAGATCGTGACAAGGACAAGGACAAGGAGAAAGATAAAGAGACAGAGAAGGTCAAGAGCAAGGGTCGCTCAGATCGGCGCTCTACGATGAGGGCAATCGTTGCTGGGCAGATCCGATCCGACTCTGGAATCCGTTCAGAGTCGTCACGAAATGCCTTCCTCCAGTCTGTGGACCGGACTCCGGAATCGCCTTTGCCTCCGCAGAAGCACTTGATGGCCCTTCCCGCCAACATTCCATACAGTCGACGCTCCACGTCCTCGCCGTATCCACCTCGCGCTCCTTCAACTGGTGCGGCCGCAGCTGCTCACACCGCATCTCCTCAAGAGCCCGCAACGGGCAACGGACGGAACAGTGCCTCCAACTCCGTTGGATCGACAGGCGAGCACAGCATTGCGACCAGTGCCAGTGTGCAGGCCGGTGGAGGATCTGCTAGTGGATGGAGTGGAGCCTTCGGAACTCCAAGCTCGCCCGAGGGCACAAGTAACAGCGCAGGCACAGGGTTCGGAATCGGTACCGGGACCTCAGGAATTGGGAGTTCAGGGACCAGAAAACGAAGAGCCAGTGCTGCGACTACGACCAGCGTCAGTGCTGGCGGAGGACACGTCAGTGGAACAGGTAGCGGCGCCGGCGGAGGGCCGGGCGTGCTGGGCGCCGCCTTCGACAGCCGACGTGGAAGTACGCAGAGCTCCATTGGGAGCATTCAGCCACCACAGGGATCCGCAATGCTTTCCGCTGACGACAGCATGGAAGCCGGTGCCAGCGTGTTCACAAATATTCAAACGAACCCGCCGGGCACTGCTCTCTCATTGAGCTCCACAGTCAGTTCGACACTGGCGACGGACGAGCATGATGGTGAGGCTCCTTTTCTAGGAATCAGGTCCCCGTCAACTGCTAGTCCACGTCGGCGGCGAGCAAGTGCCGGTGCCGGAGACGGCCAGCATGCAATCGCACACTCATTCCGAGCCAATCCTCTCACGTCGTCGTTATTGCAAGAATCGCCAAGCGACAGTCTAAATGTAGATCAGGAAGTCGCCGGCCGCCCATCCACAGCGGCTGATACGTCCATAAGATCGATCAATTCTCCCCCCAATTTTACTACAGCGTCTACAAAAGCGGCAGACAGCACCTTTTCGGTGAACGTTGTTGAATCTTCGGGTCGGTTACAGCGGGAAACAGGTGCTGGCGTCTTTGGCTCTTTGACGGGTTCCAGATTGGGAGGAATTGCCACGGACAAGATTTCCAACTTTGACAGTACGCTCTCCCACCCGCTCGCCAAGGCATTTTCGCTGTATTCCTACGCAAACGGCGGCTGCCTTTTCGAAGATTGGAAGACGGTTGCCGCGTGTAACATCCGGCCTTGGGAACTGCTCGAAGTACAGTGGGCGAATGAGGGAGTCGGGATCGGGCTCGAGGACCCTGCGGCGCGCATCTTCTCATTCCCCAGTTTGAACAGTGATCTGTCTGCCTCTGCCCTTGCTACTTCTGACAGCTATGGATCCGGGCTCGATCGACCTTTCGATGCAGATGCTTCCATGGCGTCCACGACTATCACTCGCAACACGATGGACCAGAGCGGCACACTCCGAAGCGACGATGATGAGTTGGCTCCTCTGCGACACACTGAACTCAGGGCCACTCACTCTCTGCGATCGGTGCCCAACTCACCAGGGAGACGGCCTGTGACGGCGCCACACGGAACAGCCACAGCCGGTTCTGGCCGCTTTGTGACGAGTGACTCGATCGGACTGAGCCCTGATGATGATGGGGAGAGAAACAGCAATGATAGTACTCCAGAGGCACTGAACTTCTCCAGTGGAGTTACGGAGGCGACCAAACCATTTGGGGAGGCGTTGCACAGCGGAGCCGTGACACCACCCGTCATCTTCGATGGACCTCCGCTCGGCATTGGCTCCAGTCGAGTCTTCCTGCCCCGGGACACATGGGTGCCAGGCTCAGGACAAGGTCTGAGTCACAGTCCTGCGATTGGGCACATTCGGAGCATGCTGTTCGACGCCAACTATGCACAGCCATTCTTCGAGTCTTGGGTGTACGTGTTCAAACCCTCCGCCAAAGCTCTGAACAAGAGTCAACGAGCTGCGGGACTGGGCGTGTGGAAACGGCGTTGGCTGGTCGTCTGTGGTCGGAGGATGGGGCTCTTGCGCAAGAAGGAAGGTCGAAGCCAAATCTTGAGCCGATGGCTTGCAGCCAGCGGTGTGAGCTCCAACACCTTGATGACCGGTGGTGATGAAGGGGTTGGTCTGGGCGTTGGATTCATGGCGAGCGCCGGAATCGACACTGAGCAGGGTCTGACAGCCGATCACGAGCATGGAGGAGCATCGTCTCACACTGGTGGCAAGTCACACGAGCACGGGTCATCGACAGTGCCGGAAGCCTCCGCCCTGGCTCAGGTGCCGACATACTTCCTTGACGCCCTCAAACTCGTCCACACTGACACGTGTGCAACTCCCTTGGGGCTCAATAGCAACACGGTCCGTGTCGAGGAGAACTTGCCCAACGATCGAATCTCACTCGCGTTCCACCCTGGTTCTGTTCGCGACACCAAGAACTTTGCAACGCCGGTTGACCCAAGCATCTTCTCAAATGAGCCCGCCTCTGCATTGAGGACACTCACCCAATCGAGCTCGTTCACTTCCAACATCGGATCCGCACTTTCGGGCGGCTCGGGCTCTTTCAACTCTGAGACTGGAGTGATGGTACTGCATCTGCGATGCGTCACTGCTCACGATCACAATACGCTTGTGGACGTACTGAAACGAGCCATGGCGACCCGTCCAGGAGCCAATCTCGGCGGCGGTCTGTTCTCGCCCGCATCATCCGCGTTAGGATCCAACACAGCAGCCGGACTGGGCTTTGCCTACGGGGCTACTAGCTTGGGGGTCAGCACCTGGCGCAGAAGTGCAGTCATGAGAGCTTCCATTGCCGGTCGTGGCGGCACTGTGCAGCCCGGAAAAGCGGGACGACGCAGTGGGCGCAACTCGTTTTCGCGCATGCGCTCGCGTCCCAGCGGTATGCCCATGGAACTTGACGATGCTGATCTGTGGAGCACGGGAAGCGAAGAGGAAGGACCCAGCGGCGCCGGACAACGACTGAAGCAAGTCTCGGTTCAAGCGCAGATTCTTGCAGCGCAGTCCCAGCACGCGACACAGAGCGGCCATTCGGCATTGTTCCAGCCCGTCCAGACGGGTCTGAATGCGAGCTTCCGCTCGGCAGTGAGCGGTAGTGCCCAAAAGTTTTTGAGGAAGCGGCCGTCTACGAGCGGCAGCTTTGTTGGCCTCACCTCGGATGGCCTCGTCTCTGGCTCGGGACCGATCGCGATTGGCGGCTCGGCGGCACGTTGGCAGACGGGCTCGACCACTGCTAGTCCACGAGCAGCCACGTATGGAGTGCAACCTACACTGCCTGAGAGCCCCTCCAGCCCGGGCTTCTCCGCCTCCAGGACGCTTGCATGATCGTGTGGCTTCCTATTCACAAAACACAAGCACCTTACACACACACACACACACACACACACACACACACACACACACACACACACACAC
>LAXH01000048.1:48970-98110 GCA_001006505.1 Tilletia horrida
CCCAGTATTTGTACGGACCTCCAGCAATGTTTGAAAACACTATCAAGAGCGCGCCTTCCATGCTCCCTTCCCCCCCACAGCCAAGACGCGGAAATGCATTCAAAGGGCAGATTGAGGATGTATAGAAACATAAATCTTGAAGTCTGAGAAAACGGATACAGAGGATTGGAAAGCGGGGTGGGGAATGATTGAATGTGTACACACATGTAATGGAACAGATTCGGAAAGAGCAGGAGATCAAATAAGAAGTCGAAAGGACAAAGGCGTCCTGAAGGCGCGCAATGGGGCCCTGAAGCGGGAGGGGGACAAGAAGTCAATGCAGGTACAAGAACGATTCCAAAAGTCGAGTCTACACGGGGGCGAAAGGACGATCCAAAGCCGAGTCGCGTCCCTCACGCGCAAGGTTGGAGAGGTATATTTCTGTTCCGTGCTCCGCCAGAGGGGAAGGGGGAGAAAAAAAAAAGCTTCAAAGACATCTACAAGCCCTCCGCCCGTTCCTCTGCCTGTTGCTGCTCAATCTTGCGCTCTGCCACTCTGCGCTGCTCCCCATTCCACTCGTCCTTCTTCTTTGGCGTCTTTACTTCCGTGGCCGTCGTCGCAGGCGAGGGGATCGGGCCCGCTCAGCGACGGAGTCGGCTGAATGCTCCCCGCTCCCGATCCCGATCCCGATCCCGATCCTGTTCCGAATGCATTGGCGCGAGGCGTCTTCATGCCGTCGGCCTCGTCGTCGTTCCCGCCGTCTGCAGCGGTAGCATGAGGATGGTGGTGGTTCAGCAGGTCGGGATCGGAAGCGCGCAGCCATTGGTCGTTTGCCGTCTTGCCCGTCTTGCTCGGCACGGCCGGAGCCAGATCTCCCATGTTGGTGCTCTGCCCTTGTTCTTTTGGTGGGGGTGGTGGGGCCCGGGGTGACGAGAGATTCGACCCACTTGTCGCTTCTGCAGAGCCCTTGTTGCCGTCCTTGGCCACGGCACTGTTACCACCACCCCCGCCGCCGCCGCCACCTCGCATCTTCCTCCAGGCCAACTTGCCGACTTTGCGAAGCTCGGCTCCCACATCGATCACATCATCGGGAACCTCGCCCCCAGCCTCGTACCATGCAGCTGCCCGATGGTTCTGTATGCCCGCAAAGCGTGGATCGCTCGGGTGTACACCACCAACCCCTGGCTGATGGTGGCCCGCTGCACTATTCGTCCAGCCTTGGTTCTGGGCTCGCGGGACCGGGCCCGAGCCTTGGGAGAGGAGCATCTGACTGCGGGCCGCAATTCCAATCGTGATACTGTTTGCACGCTTGAGTCTTCCCGTCTCTGGCAGGGGGCAGAACCGGATCGAGTGTGGCGACGCACCGAGGTCGGCCCTGCTTTTGGAGCCAGTCGAGGACTCGGAGCGGTAGGAGGAGGAGGAGGAGGCATTGCTGTTCGAACGTGCGATGCTCTGGGATTGGGCCTGTCCACTGGTTGTGCCATAGTAGTGGGTGTCGGGAACCGAGCCGAAGCGGTCGCGGAAGGGTCTCTGGGGTAGTCTGTCGCTGCTGGTTCCGAGATTGTGGCGGGCATCTTGCATAGAGGCTGGGAACCCACCATTCTCGGTGGTGTCGCTGTGGCTTGAAGAGGTCGATTCCCCGCCGTCTTCGCTTTCGGAGCGAGGGTCGTGATCGAGCAGTGGGGCGCCTTGGATTCTGCCCTTGTCGTCGGTTGGGGGTGGGCCTGCTCTTTTGAAGGATTTGCCAAGAGCTGGAGTGGCCGCCTTTTTGCCCCCTGCTGAGGATGTGCCATCGAGGTCGGGAGTCGACTTCTTCTTGGAGAAGACGGTCTTGATGGCTGAGATGGCGGCTGTGGGCGAGACAGCACTCAAGCCGGCTGCCGCACTTGGACTGCTGTTGGAGTCTGCTTCGGGGATGGCGATGGTGGGTTTGGTGAGTTCACCGGCTGGGGCATCAGCTGCGCCGTGTTTGGGATTGCAGAGGATGGAGACGAGGGGAGTCTCTGGCCCAGCACCGCCGGCGCCGCCTTGTGGAGTGATCTTGATGGGCTCGACAGAAGTCCCGAGATCGTCGGATTCCTGGTCCCACGACGAAGCCGACGAGGCCGGCGACTCTAGCGGCGACGAGGACGAGGACGGAGACGAGGACATGTTGGACTCTGACGAGAGCGATGCGGGATGGACCTGCATGCTTGGGATTTCGCTTTGAATCAGCAGGAATGCGACGAGGTGAGTTTGTAGTGGTGGATGGATGAGTGGATGGATTGCTGCAATGATCACTCCCTTTCCCCTTTGGCCTCTCCGCTCTCCCCTGTCTTGCTCCTTTGCTTCATACGAGTACTCATACTCATACCAAGGTGAACTCTCTCTCTCCCATCAATGGTCTCCCAGCCCCACAAGCGGCTAAAATCGATGACGCACTGCTGCCCTCGCGGGGGAAAACCCAAAACCTCCCGCGTGTCGCACGCACGCGCTCCAAGAACGCCACACCTTTTCTCAACTCGGCCCAAACAAGGAAGCGCGCCACTCTCTCTCTCTACCACACACAGATGACCAGTAGGTGACAAGTCAGTGCAACAGGACACAGCGATTTCATTTTTTGAGGAGAACAGGCGATATAGAGAGTTGAGAGGGAAGAGAGAGAAAGAGAGAGAGAGTCAGACAGAGGAAAAGGGTTGGGAGGGGCAACCATTGACACGGGGGAGTGGAGTCAGTGTGGTGATGGTGCACTGCCCCATGGTTGGAAGAAGAATCGCACGGAGGAGGGTTGCGCCTCTCAGAGTCGTGGGATGGGAAAGTATCGAGGCAGCTTAGACCACAGTCTTCCCGCTTTGACTGCGGCCCCGAGTTTCCTCTTTTCCGTCCCGCCACAAGTTTCGATTGTTGAAATCAAAGGGCGGGGGGTGTGATTGAGAAGGGTTGGGTGCGCTTCGCACCGGCCTTCCATTCGGTTTCGGTATTGAATCAGGAGTTGAATCCTGGGAAGCCCTGGAAATTCACAGAGTGCCCCCTTTGAGTTCTCCCATGTTGAATGAGAGCACAGATGGACGTTTCGTCTGAACGGTTTGGCGACTTCGGTGCTTGTTACACGGACCATGTCGGCCAGAAGGGTCAGCACCGGGCAATTCGAGACGGCCGGACAATGTTGAAAACCAGCAGATCGGTGAAGGCGGTTGCCTTCGTAAGTTGTCGATGCCGCAAGAGCATCCGAGCAGCATGTTGGAGAGACCACTCGGAGTCTTGCGTGAAGCCGTGTCCATACACCAACACGGACGAATAGGCTCGGAGAATCGACGCTGAGGCCAAAGCAAATATCCTCGTTACCTGTCTTGGCCACGGGATGGGTTCGCATCGTTGTGTGGGTCGTGTGCGCCGTCGGAAGCTCGATGAGCAGGAAGAATGTAAGAGGTAACCAGAAGAGAGACGTGTCTTTGTACTTGAGGGAGTAGGAAGTAGATAGCCGAGAACGATTTCGAGGCGGGAAGAGCGAGCTGAGGGCAGAGCCAAGTTTTGCAGTCAATCTTGCCAATGTGGGGTGGGGAGAATGGTAGTTTCAAGGCAGGGGTGTAAAGAACCCAACGAGACCCTATGCATGCGTAGAAAGAAGAAGAACAAAGAGAGAGGAGAAAGAGATGGGAAAAGTTTGCGAGTTGAGATTTTGGATTTGGATTTGCTGGGAAGAAAGTCAAAAGAGATCGAAAGTCCGTGACGAGGGAAGTTGGATTTTCTCCAGGACTGTTGAACCTGGATTCGTCGACTCCGTCCAGAGCTTTGTTGGCATCGGAAACACAGGGTGGGCAAGGCTTGTTAGAGTGTGCAGGGGAACGGAACTGTATGCCGAGAACAGCGACTTCAGTTGAGGAAGGCTGGTTTCGTGACCGAGTCGGTCAGAGCGGTGTTGAACACTCGGACATTTGTATGTTTGACTCCGATTCAGGAAGCAAGCGGTCAAGCTGCTCATTTGGTGTCCTTCTTCTTCGGCTTGCGAGGCGGTGTCACGGGCCGGCCCATTTGGATGCCAGCATACGCATACTTCTGCTTCTTCTCCGCTGGTTTCAGGATCTGGAAACGATGAGCGAGGATGGGGTCAGTATATGCAATTCCCAAGCTAGCAAGATCATGACTTCGACGTACCTGGAAGGAACACAGTAGTGTCTCGTCGACGCTCATCATCGCTCCGGCGTTGTCGAACTCTCCACAGTAATTGGGCGCTGAGAACAGTGTTACCAATTGCCTCTTGGCAAAGAACTCGTATCCATCCTCGACGACCTGGTGTGCTCGGCAAATCAGGTCCATGTCGTGTTTTTGTAGGAATCGAGTTACGACATCGGGACCGAATGTGAAGCTGACACCTCGATCGTTCTCGGACCAGCCGGAGATGTCCTTGTCTGGGTCTGACCATAGCAGGTCGCACAGGAGACCTAAGTAACAAGCAAGCCAACAAATTAAAGCGTGAGCGGACAGAATGGATGCATGCACAATTGCGCAGGAGCTCACCTGTATCTGGTACATCGGTGGGACGCATCACTCTTCGAATCTGCTCCATCGATTGCAAGTCTGGACTCAGCCCACCGTGCATGGTGAAGATCTTCTCATCGATGATGGCGGCGATCGGCAGGCAGTTGAAGCAGTCCGTAAAGGTCTTCCATAACTTGATGTTAAATCTTCGCTTGCCTGTGGGAAGCATGCGCGGTCAGGATGGATGCAGCGCGAACAGCACCATTTGTCAAGTGTTGATCTTCGAACTCACATTCGTCGTAGAAGCCATAGATACGGTTGATGGATGCGCACTCGTGGTTGCCACGGAGAATGAAGAAGTTTTCGGGGTACTTGATCTTGTATGCGAGCAGCAGGCAGATGGTCTCGAGCGATTGTTTGCCTCTGTCTACGTAATCACCCAGGAACAAGTAGTTTGCTTCTGGTGGGAAGCCGCCGTACTCGAACAGACGCAGTAGATCATAATATTGGCCGTGAATGTCACCTGCACGGCCAGATCGAAGCGCGAAAGATGCTATATGGTAAGTCTCCTCATATACCAACAGAGGCTTACGCGGAAGGTCATGCACTTACCGCAGATCTTGATCGGTGCTTCGAGTTCGAGGAGGATGGGCTGGTTGATGAAGATGTCTCTTGCTTTCAGGCAGAGATACTTTATCTCATACTCCTCCAAGTGTACTGGCTTTCCTGGTCGAGAGCCGCGGACTGCGCCAAGAATGGAAAGACTACATTCAGTATGAGGGGCACCAGCAGCATCTCCGCTGTGCATGACCGCTCACCTTCTAGCAGTCGGTCGATGATGTTGTCGAGATCGACCTCAGGCTGTTGTTGGTCTGTCATGTTGTGAGGTTGTGTGTTCTACTTCGACCAGGCGCGTTTCGTGGAGATGGACGTCGTGAGCGAGGAGGTGCAGAGCGGAGCGCGAAAAGAGGTGAAGAGATGGACGAGATAAGAAAGCGTCAGTGAGCCGATCCAGCCTTCTACAAGCGGCGCGCATGCTGGAGCCTGGCAGACACTACAGCGCGCAGCAGCGGGCAACATGCTGACTCCAGAGCATGCACCCCCTTGATCAGACCAAGCTGGAAGAAAAACTCACCTTGCCGTTCGATGGTAGGATGAGACACGGCTGCGCGGGGGGCGTATGTGGATGATGGACACAAAGAGAAGACTGCTGGACAGGGGGCGAGGCAAGTCTGTTCGGGGGAGAGTCGAGAGCGCTTTTCCCTTTCTTCTGTTCAAAGGGAGGAGAGAGGAGACAGTGGTCGATGGCAGGCACCCAAACTTTAACGAAGGGTCGGTCGACAGCAAGACAGCCAGGACGAGCTGCTATCTTTGACCAGTGGCCATCGACGAGGCGGTTGCGAAAGACTCGAGAAGTCTCTCGGCCGTATCTGATACTGAATTATGTAAGCACATCCCTTGGAACAACTTGCAACCCAAAAATTTCAGAGCGAAGTTTGAGTTGGGCCCAGGCTCACAAGACCATTGCCCCACCATCAAACTTCCTTCCAACGACAACGAGGCAAGCGTCCGCAACATACAGGGAAGAGCCAACGACGAATGCTGCGGTCGAGCAAAATCAAACAGCAGGCTGCCTCTGCTGTGGCCGCGGCGGCCAATGCGGCAGCAGGAGCGAGCACGAGCTCAGCGAGCTCATACGCCGCATCACATTCTCCCGCGCTCCCGATTCCATCGCTCGCCTCAACACCGCCACGGAGAGCTGTGATCAAAGCTGGTGCTCTCAAAGCCGCAAGAAGGGCGAGGGTAGCCAGGGAAGGATTCGACGTCGAAGGTCCCAAGCTCAGCTTTCTGGAGCAAGAGAAGCTTTTAAGGTCGGAGATTGTTGAGCTGGAACGAGCGCTCGAAACGACTACCCAAGTAGAGTCATCCAAGAAGGCTACCGAGCATCTCCCGCCGCTTGACGAGCTCGCGCTGGAGCAAATATACCAAGCTCTTATGCTACCCGAACCACTCACGCCTGCGGAAGAGCGGCTTCTCCTCCTTGACCAACGGCGCAGTGAGACTCGAAGTGTCCTCGCTCTAGAGGACCCGAACGCAGAGAAGTCGCTGTCAGAACGGACCGTTTCACTGCCCTTGTCTCAAGCTCAGCATAATGCGCTTGTGCAGGCTCAAGTAAAGTCTGGAAACACTCTTCGGGCAATACAGACCCTCACCGCCATGGAAATGTCTTCCACCCCGGCCCAGATTTCGACTTACACCCTAATGATCGATCATCTCATCAACCACCCCTCCAACTCGCGAGCCCTGCAATCATGCGCATGGTCCATCTTCTACCACATGCGACTGGCCGCTCACCCTGTTCCCGACACCCCCCTCTACGCACTCATGTTGCATGCTTGTGCAAAGGGAGTCCCTCAACCTTCGGACGTGCTACCAATATCTTCCCGGGCGCTCCCCGTTGTGAGGGCCGCCCGCCAGATGCGTGATCCCAGCAAGTCGGACGCGGATCGAGCGCTCGACCTGTTCCGAGAAATGGGCGCATACAACATCACGCCCAACGCAGAGATCTACAACAATGTGATTCTCGCGTGCTGTCGCAGCGGGAAGCGGCATCATTACTACGAAGCCTTCCGGTTGCTCCGAGAGATGCTGAACAAGGGTGACGCGGTCGGTCGTGTGGACGACAGTCTGGCCGGCATATTATGGGAGGACCATCCTGACCCAGCTGGCCCTGCGTCCCTGTCGAAAACACAAGAGGCACGACAAGCCTCCACATTACGATTCACTCCTGATCGGTACACGTTCCATGCCTTCCTGCAAGGTTGTGCCAAGCAAGGCGATCTGGGGCGCGCTCGCTGGATTTTGGCGGAAATGATCAGGAGCGCATCATATCATCAGCGGGCGTTGGGCAAACTGAGCGAGGCTGGTTTCCAAAATCATCGACATGATGTGACTGTCAGGCGTCAACTCAAGGAATTGGAAGACTGCCGGCCCAGCGCGGAGACTTTGACACACGTCTTCTATACTTACGCGTCCTATAAACCACCTTTGCGAAGGAGTCAGCTGAAGGTTGTCAGCGAACAGTCCATGCCGGCTACTAGGACCTCTTCGACCGTGAGCGAAGATTTCGACACCCACCCTCAAGTATCAGGTCCCACTGAAGGCGCAACGGACGGTGTGACAGTGGTCAGAGGAGAAGACGGAGGAGATGCCGCTCAACAGCCGGCGCTGAGAACAGAGTCGACGGACATTAATAAGTTGGAAGATGACGCAGCAACAACATTTACACTCCAATTGCCGCAGACATCGGCTGACGTTCTGCGAGAAGTCCGAGCACTGATGGCCCGCATCCTCGCAGACCGCGCGGCCGCCGTCGACGCAGAAGGCACGGACACCCGAGACTTTACGGGAAGTGCGCTGAGCACGGTGCGGCCGACAGTCCATTTGGCCAACGCGTACATGAGCGCAGTTCTTGCTCACTCTTCGAGTGTGAGCAGGCTCAGCATCTTTGAGGATTCTTTGGCCTTGCTTCCCGATGCCGGACAGGCCCTCATCGGCGAGCATTCCGATGCCGACCCAGGTCTGCATTATGGCTCGCGGACACCCGAGCACGGACTATATGCGCGTCTGGGTCTGCAACCAAACAGCAAATCATACCTGGTCGGTCTCAAACTTTGCGCAGGAATCAGCACAAAGAAGGTGGACCGGGCGAATGAGGCGGACCAGGGTCCGGGAACGGGTGTGAAGGAGGAAGACGTGATGACTTCTGCCCATCGATTCTGGAACGAGTGGCAGCGCTTGGACATGCTTGAGTCGGTCCGCACCGGCTTCAGGCCAGAAGAGGCCATCTCGATAGCCAAAGGACGCGAACAAGCTTGGGCAGCGCGTATACGGGTGCTTGCAAAGTGAGTAAAGAGATGCAACTGCTGGCTCTTAAGATGGATCAATGCTCACATCTGCGACTTTGCTCCCACAGATTCAACCATGTCGAGGAAGCTATTGCTGTCCTCAAAGAATTCATTGCGCTGTATCCACCAGAGCGGCCAGGCAAACATCCAGATCCTTACAATACAACGCCAAGTGCTGTACAACCAGTTCAAGCATCAGCGGCTACGGACGAGCCAACACCTCCTTCATCGCCTGCCGCTCGGTCACTGGCGGTTTCTCGCTCGAAGAAGGACGCAACCAAGGCTGCTGATGCTCTAGCTCTGCCCGTCTCGCTGTTGAACGGACTGGGACCTCTGTCGGTGCCGCCGGAAGCATACAGAGTCCTGCTTTCCACCCAAGGCGGCCATCTGATGGCGCCGCTCGCCTCCTCTTGGAGCCACGCATCTGACGCGGTCCGACCCGGCCTCACTTTTGCCGATTTGGACCTGCTGCACCACCGACTGGTCAACACGGATGGGCCTATCAAGAAGAAGGGTCTCGCTGTGGTCACTTGGGCCGGACGCGCGTACGAGGCGGCCAAGAAGGAGAGGTGGTAATTCTGTATTCTTGTGACCTCAAATCATTGTAACAACCTTTGCAATCATGGTTCCTCGTCGTCAAGGTTGCCATCCTGTGTCCTACCAGCGAATTGAGAGCACCTTGAGGAACAACTCAAATCACACACGCAGGAGTCAGATGCCTGAGAAAGTACACTTGATCAACTTTTTCTATTTCTTGGGACCCCGATACTGGGTACCCGCTTCGAAGATTGCCTTGGCCCGCTCTGGAGTGAGCTCGATACCCGCCTTGATCATCTCCGCGTGCACTTGAAAAGGGGAAAACACCTTCAGCATGAAAGCCACAGATGGACATGGTCTCGACAAATTTTGATTTTTTGACAAGAATCTACTCACGTTCCATGACCGCCTGCCTGACTTTGCTGTTCATCATCATTTTCCCCATCTGCATCAAGCTGGGCCGTGGTGGTGCAGCACTGGGATCTACCGACCCGTCCGCTCGGACCAATCCTTCAATGTTGATGCCCGCTTCGTCCTTCATGACGGTAAAGACTTTTTGAACCGCCGCCATGGCAGATGGACTCGCGCTCAATCGCTTGATGATATCAGCTGCGTCGTTTAATGGATCCGCCTCTGAGGCGAGCGCTCTTGCAGAGGACGAGAAGGCCCGTGGAGACCATGTTAGATGTGACGAAGGATTGTGATGGGCACAGTTGGTCGAGTGGCAAAGGCTTGATTGGGAGCTTGAGCTCGTTCGCACAGTGGTCGAAATCGAGGGCAGACACCGGGAGAGTCCGGCCGCGGTATGAAGGATGCGAGAAACAGATCTTGTGGACAGCGACATGTTTATACACATAGAGTCCTCGAGGATGGCGATGAGCGTGCTGAGGTCAAGGAAACTTGTTCACAGCGGAGTGCAAGCTTCATCAGCTCGAGCGAGATGTTGGACTCTCGGCCGTAAGCCAAATTTCAAGGGTCCAGAAGGTCGAGTCAGGCTGAGGCAGTACTGGAAGAAGTGGACCGGCACTGGTGAATCTTCGAATGAACCTCGGAACAGCAAGGATGGCAAGCTCGAGCTCGATAGCCAACTCGATACACGCAGGCTCTCTCTTCGTAGCTTGTGGCCGATCTCTCAGCATCGCCGCCCGCCCGCTGCTGCCCGTTCAGAAAGCTCACTTCTCAAGCACATCACGCAGCCCGCACGGATCGTCGACTTCGTTCACGACCTCAAGACGCTGGAAACCAAGTTGCCGGCCATTCTGTCACAGCGCAAGAGCGATGTCGACCGAAAGAATAGCAACAGCCCACTCAGCTGGGGCACAAAGTCAAGACCCACTGGTACTACGGACCGTCGCAGAGTATCGACAATGGCAGCAGCAAGTCCGACAACCTTCCAGCTCCTCCTCAAAGCTACCAACCATTGGCTTCGTACCCACCATGGGCGCCCTGCACGAAGGACATCTGTCCCTGGTCCAAGCCTCGATAGCAGAGAGTGACTACACAGTCGTCTCCATCTTTGTCAACCCCGCCCAATTCGCACCACACGAGGACCTAGACGCCTACCCACGAACGTTTGATTCCGACCTGGCAAAGCTCAAATCGCTTGCTTCCCACTCGACAGCAAGCTCCAACAGGAAGGTAGACGTCATCTTCTTGCCCACAGTAGCAGAGATGTACCCCAACGGCTTCACGCAGCAGGTGGAGGACCAAGTGGGCGCATTTGTCGAGATCCGCGGACTGGCGAATGAGATGGAGGGCAAGAGCAGGCCCGGCTTCTTCCGCGGCGTCGCAACCGTCGTGACCAAGCTCTTCCACGTCATCCAGCCCGACTATGCCTACTTTGGCCAGAAGGACATTCAGCAGTCGATCATCCTCCGCCGATTGCTCTCGGACCTGCTGTTCGCCTACCCACCCTCGCCGGCTCATCTGAGAGTGCTTCCGACGGGACGGGATCCAAAGGACGGCCTGGCGCTCAGCAGTCGGAATGCGTATCTGACTCCGCGCGCTCGGGCGGTGTCGCCGGTGCTATATCGGGCGCTCCGAGAGGCAGAGAGCGTCTTCAAGACTCATGCGTCGCAACGGTCGACAAGCTCGGCAGACGCGGCCCAGAGAGTCGTCCACCAGACGCTTGACGCAGCGCGCAACATTGTTTTCGAGCAAAGCCGGAAGTGTGCAGCCGAAGCAGTGTCGTCCGAGGACGAACGCGTCATCCTACATCTAGATTACATTACACTGAATGATCCGGCTTCGCTCGTTGATCTCGAGAAGGAGCTCAAGGCGGGCAGGAGCGTCGACTTGTCTAAGGGCGCCATCCTTTCTGGCGCGGCGCTGATCAGACAGGGCGAATCTGGACGGGTGACGCGATTGATCGATAACATCTTACTCGGCTTCACCCTATAGGCTGATGAACGAGCATACTCATTATGCATCCCAGATAGACGGATCACAAAGGACGGGCACGGAGCTCTTCTCCACCTCACATATCCATGTCATCATCTCTTAACTTGGTCGAACCCCAGGACATCCCACAGCGTACTCATACGAATGGATTCAGGACAGGACCCATGCCAAGTTGTGTAAAGCACCCAAAACAGTTGCAATTCTCGTATATGTATACCACTGTCGTGACGTATCTCCTCTACCCATGCGTTAACTCTTGTTACATGTACCGAGAGGATGAGAAAATAAAGGTGGGGAGGGGGGAGAGTCCAAAGGAGAAAAGAGTCCAGCAGATCCAGAGGCCCCGAAACAGCTCCCTCGTCGGGACCATGCGCTCCGGGGGGGCGGTGGAGGTTGGTGAAGATGATAAGGGGAGAGATATGACTCGGTTCACTCCTCCGATTCTTCCTTCTTGTTGTCAGTCGACGTGGGTGCGGGCTCGTCGGGAGCGACAGTGATGCTCGTCCGACTCGGCCGATTCGACCGGTTCCGAGGGTGATGCACCCGCCAGGCGCACCACCCGCTCACAATCGGATGTCTACCACTTCTCGGCCGTACATCGGACACATGCAAGGTGCTGCTACTGGTAGTACTACTACTTGTTGGCGAGCCTGCACGCTCCTCCTTGAGATCCCTGCGCGTCCGTGGCTCGACCGACTCTGCCTCGCTGAAAAAGACGGACGAGGCAGTGAGGTGATGAGCAGGCCCGTTCCTTCGCGATTGGAACACGTTGCAGCTCAGTCCCGGCGACGCGGAGCGGGATCTTCGCTTCATCGCCGCGAATCCGCTCACGACGGGGTGCGAAGGCGGAGTTTGGGCTTCGGCCTGGACGGCAGGAGCCTCCGCGTCTACGACCTCGGACAGCCGTCTGCTGCCGTCCCTGCTGCTCGTCGAGCACAGGGTGGCTCGTCGAGACGAAGGACCGACACCGAGCATGTCGCCCTGACTGGAATCTGTCCATTCACTCGCCGACGCACTCAAGTGCCCATCTTCCGACTCTGCCGAAGGACTCGCACCTGCAGTGTGCTGGATCACCTCGGCATCGCGATCGGCATCAGTGCCTTCTGACTCCACTGAGACCTCGGCTCCGGCTCCAGACTCGCGGACAAATTGATGGCCCTCCCGAGCCAATGCCTCCAGACCGCGTGAGACCTGTTGGCGTCCCTCGAGCATTTGGGCAAAGTTGGAGAGAACTGTAACGAGACCGCGGGGCGAGCCTCCATGTTGGGGCGAGCCAGAGAGATTGGGGGAAGACAGTGCCCTTGCAGCAGCGGACGATGGAGTCAAGATTCTTGAGCGCTGGGTGCTGACCACGCTGTGCAAAACCTCGGAAGGCCGTGTTGTCGATCTGGATTCTGAAGACGGGGTAGGGCTGGATCGGACGATGCTAGGCATCTCATTGATGTGCCTCGAGTGCACAGTCTCCTGTTTGATTTGAGAAGAAGAAAAAAATCAGCATACATGCTGGTTGCTGCGATGATGGATGATCCGCAAAGCGTACCTTTGCTTCTGGGCTTGAAGGAGGGGGTAGCATCAGGGAAGCTTCAGATCGAGAGGTGGTGATGCGGAGACGTTTGAGAGGGGGAGGCATATCCTCGCTGGTCACGGGTGGAGTCGGCGGTTGTAGTCTGTTTGACAGGGTGCCAGAGGAAGCCGAGGCCTGAGATTGCATGCCCAATGAGGCCCGGGAGCCGACAGTGGAGATGGAAGCTCTGCTGGCTTCGGTGCGGCCTTCGCTCGTGCTGAGCTCGCTGTCTCTTCTGGTCGCTGCTTCGAGAGCCAAGGCAGCCCAAGCTCGCTCCTGGGAGAAGAACTCGCCGAATTGGTGAGCCACGGCGCCTGCCTGTTCGAGGAATTGCTGGGAATGGACCGTGTCTTCCCATTGCCGCTTGTGACCTGTTGTCTGGGGGCTGCGCAGGACTGGTGGGCCGAGGGGTGTGACCATTGGTGTCTGACGAACCAATCTGGAGCCAGCCCGGACTGTGGGCAGCTGATGGGCGGCAGAGGTACTCCGTCTTCTTTGCTGATCTTGGAGTGCTCGCATGCGGAGTAGTTCAGCTTGTGCGGCATGGCGGAGGGTTTCGGAAATGTTGACGCTTCCTGCACGAGCAGCTCGGATGCCGCTGGCAGCATCATCATCACGCTCAGACTCGGAGATGGGCTGAGTAGTGTTGGGATTGGGATTGGAAGAGGGAGAATGTGTGCCTTCTCGTGAGGTGGAGTTGCGCTGGGAGAGGAGAAGGTGGGAGAGGATGGCCTGAGCCTGAGCGAGATTGTGTGGTGTTGCCTTGATGCTTTCATTCGCTGGTGGATCTGCTGGATCTGGGATGGGGCTGGAAGTTGAGTGTGGACTTCCGATATGCTTGACCATGGTGATTATGCTTGGACAGTCAAGGATCATGCTAGAGCCGAGCAGCGGAAGATGTTTGTCAATGTGATGGGCGGCGATACGAAGGGAGAACTGATACGAGCAAGTGGCTGGTAGTGAGTGACGAAGTCCTGGACAGAGATTCTCGGGTTCGGGGTGTTGGCAGCAGTCCCTGCGTTCGGAGAGTTGGAGACTATATTGGAATGTACGATGGGAGTGGAGCAGAGGATAGAGAAAGATTCTGCAGAGAGAGGGAGAGAGGACCCCGCGTCGAGGAAGGCCGTTGTGGTAGATCTGGAAGACGGGGGCGGCAATGATTATCAATGAGATCAGTCTCAGCTGCAGCAGCCAAGTCTGGACAAGGTCGGCGCAATGCAACGCCTTTTACTCACAACTTTTGCTTCTTGGCTGCTCGTCTCTCTTGCTCACTCTGGAGAAGGGGCCCTGGGCTAGGAAGGCCAGAAATGGATGTTCGATTTGAGGATGCGTTATAGGTGTGTGGGTGTATCTGTCTCGGAGGCGCGAGGC
Source organism: Tilletia horrida (assembly GCA_001006505.1). Lineage (NCBI taxonomy): Eukaryota > Fungi > Basidiomycota > Exobasidiomycetes > Tilletiales > Tilletiaceae > Tilletia > Tilletia horrida. Next base: position 63,188 of record LAXH01000048.1, read on the forward strand.
GAGAGGGAGGCCGTGGTGGTGAATGCAGACGGAAGGGAAGGGAAAAGGAACTGATTGGATGCGGGAACCCCTTCGCCCCCTGCGTCGGACTTGGAAATGTTGCAAGTGCGCCGACTTGATGATAGAATGATGAGAGAGAACGAGGCAGGACTGCTGTCCCACCCACGGTGTGAGCACACACAATGATGAGGTTCGCCTAGGCGAGGACGAGGAAGAAGAGGTGAATTGATGTGTGGTTGCTTGTTGTTGATGGCTGTCAAAGCAAAAGGCAGACGACACGGTCCAGACCCGGGTTCGCCTCGGCACGGACCAGACGCAGGTCAGACCTTCCAGACCATGCGCGTGTGAATGCGTCAAGAGAAGAGAAGAGAAGAGAGTCGGAGAGTAGAAGTAGAAGGGGATAGATCCGAATCTCCCCTCCCTATGGACTGGGTGTGGGTCCCTATCAAAGAAGTGCGAGGTCCTAGACCCTGGCCCAGATCCTCCGCCTATGTTTATTGAGCCCTAAAATTGACACAAACAAATAAGTGTGCTTTTGTTTGCCGTCTCTTCCCCCCTCTCGAATCTGGTCCTGACTTCCTCAACAGGACACTGTGCCTGGCTTCTATGATATATACAGTATCTTCCTGTTGACACTCGCCGAGGCCTGACTTACTACTGTATCACTGATGAGCAGTGGCTCTGATCTGGACAGGTCGCGAGGGTTGCCTCAAATGCCTTCAAGATAAACCAAGGAAAGGGTGGTCAGGGTCCAACCTGGACTTTTAATGAATGGGCGTTGTCCAGACCCCGGCGGACCTTGGATCAGCAGAACATTTGTGCCGCGGCTCCAATAATATCTACGGTACGGTACTGTGCGCAACAGGGATCACCACGTGAGCCTCAGAAGCTGTCCCTCATCCACGAACCCAGCGCGGATCCGGCACGTTGGGCAAGATGGGGGGGCTGACTATTCCGTTGCTCAGCAGCCTCAACCTCGAAGATGCGGATCCGCCTTTTGGAGTTCGTTCGAAGCAAAAGAAAGACTTCATCCGTATCCCACCCAGCACTGGCTCGCGAGTTGACACGGATGCCCAGTCAACCCGGAACCGAAGTTGGCATCCAGCCCACGCCTGGCCTCAACGAGTTCACAGTTTCAGTCCACGCTGGTGCCATACTATACCCAACTTGTCCAGATGTCACTTTGAGAAGTCGAACATCGCGCATTGTTATTTGATGTGGTTTGGGGAGCAGATCGATCGGATGATATGTATCAACAATTGTCCATGAGGGGGGAAGCGTCTTCCGGGACCGATGGGTGCGTGTGTTTACTTCAGCCCAAAGAGACAGATATCGTTGTCCGTCATTTTCGTCAGGGAAAAAGCAAGGCAGAGGCGGCACACAACGAGGCCGCCGAGATCGCCAGGCTGATCAGTCCCAGCGGAGAGCCCAGCGACGCGCCAGCGCCGCCCTTGACCGACGTCGTCGTGGCCGCAGGCTGAGAAGAGGCAGGCGTGGACGAGGCAGGGGCAGTTGTCGGAGATGTCGCTCCAGACGCACCGTTGGTAGAAGGCGCAGCAGCAGCAGAGCTCAAAGTGGACGAGGCAGGGGCGTCACCCACCGCAGTCGGCGTGTACATCTGTCCGTCGGCTCCCTTCAGAGGCAGGAGCGCAAAGGGCACATCGTCGCGGGTGTGCGTGACCAGAACGACGTCGGTGTATTGCTCCTCGTACGGCGCAGGCGGCAGACTGTTCACCCGGAACGAGTAGTTGCCCGTCGCGACCAGCGAAGGCATCAGGAACTCGACCCGACCGCAGGTACGGCCGTTGACGGCGACGCCGAGACCTTCGTCGCTGTCACAGTAGTTCTGGGGTACGGTAGGAGGCGCCTGGGTGATGTTGTAGGCAAGCACCTCAGAGTTGTTGGTCACTATCGAGAAGAGAAGGAGAACGGGGTTTTGGGTGCCATCAGCTTTTGCGCAACGACGGGCTGACCCATCACGGTAGGTGGCCTGGCACTCACTCAAGGCCACCTGCACATTGCCATTCTTGGGCGCGTCCAGCCAGTTGACAGTGACCAGCTGGCCAGTCGTGTAGTTGACAGCGCATTGGAAGTAGCCGCAGGCCTTGTCAGAGTGTGACGCAGGAACATAGTCATCAGTGAAACGTCGGCGTACATTTACGGCCAAAATGAGGTAACTCACAGGACTGTTGACATAGAGCGTGCCAGTCGGCTGGGGCTCCTGCCTCTTGACGAGGCGGTGCGGCGTGTCAAGCTGGGAGCGTCCATGGGCTCGTGTCAGAGCACAAAGGCTGAAGAGAGCAGCAGCTGTAAAGAGCTTCATGCTGAGCTTCTGAAGATGAATGCAGCAGGAGAGTTAGCGTGATGGTGGGCGGGGCGAATGGAGCGGGCATATCACTCACGTGGTTGGTCTTATTATATACAATCCCGTCGAAGGGCGAAACCGACCAAAACACGAGAATGGCGAGATGAGGCGACCAGGAGAACCAGCGTCGACTTGCTCTTATTTAACGGGCGCTGACGGGAATTTGGAGCCGCGAGGTCGATGTTCAACGAAAGCCGCCTGTCACACTGTCACACTTTCCCTTTGTTCTCTTTTCGCTTCACCTCCTCGGAGCCTTTTTGGTTGGCGCTGCCAATTCCTTCTGGCTCTACGAGCCCCGCCTGCCTCAGCTTGCCAGACTGGCTCAGACTCAGGAGGGAACATCACTTGTCTGAAAGGTGCAGACGACAGCAACGACAGCAAGTGCGTGAGCTGCTCAATATGGCACCAACAGCGATCCAAGCCTCTCCAGCGACGCCCGCAGGTGGGGCTGCTCTGGCCGGCGCAGGTCCAAGCGGCCCCCCAGAGGAACGACTGCGGATCGAGATGCTGGGAGCTGGGCAGGAAGTAGGAAGAAGCTGCTGCGTCATCTCGTACAAAGGTGTGTATATGCTGAAACATGAGCAGCTCATGCTTGAAGTCAAAGAGGTACATGCAACGGCAGCTGACAAGGAACTATGCTTCTGGGTGGTGTGTCATTCCAGGCAAGACGATCGTCTGTGATGCTGGGGGTAAGTTTATTCACACCGTCGGTGAAATCTAAAGCACGTCCTCACCGTATGTCTTTTCCTCTTCTTCTAGTTCATCCCGCTTTCACAGGTCTTGCTGCACTTCCTTTCATCGATGAGGTGAGCTCCATCATTTGCTCATAGAAGCATGAGAGCTACGCTCACAACCCATATCCTCATTCTGCAGCTGGATTGGAGTACGGTGGATGCGCTTCTCATCACGCAGTGAGTGGGACATCTCAGATAAAGTGTGAAGGAGCTGCCGTGCTCACATCGAATCTTCTGATGGCAGCTTCCACCTGGACCATGCAGCTGCCTTGACCTACATCATGGAGAAGACAAACTTCAAAGATGGACACGGCAAGGTGTACATGACCCATCCAACGAAGGTAAGCACCGAGCATAGAACAATCAGTATCAATCGTCTTGTGCAATGGCATTCATTTTTGTTCCACCCTCCTCAAGGCCGTCTATCGGTTCTTGATGTCTGATTTCGTCCGCGTCTCGTGAGTGATCAATGAGAAATCCTCCACACCAAAAAGATTGAGCTAACTCGAGACAATGTTCGAATTGATTCCACAGGAGCGCCGGCTCAGATGAGAAGCTCTTCGACGAAGCGGAAATGCTGTCAACATGGCAACAGATCGAGGCGGTCGACTACCATCAAGACGTCGCTGTCGGAGGAGGACTGCGATTCACGCCCTATCATGCTGGGCACGTCCTAGGTGCATGCATGTTCCTGATCGAGATTGCGGGTCTTCGCGTGCTGTACACTGGTGATTACAGTCGCGAGGAGGACAGACATCTGGTACAAGCCGAGGTCCCACCAATAAGACCTGATGTTCTCATCTGCGAAAGCACATATGGCGTGCATAGCTTGGAGCCCAGACTGGAGAAGGAGGCGAGATTTACTTGTGAGTAATGCTCGACCTGTTTCAGGACATGAGAGATCGGCACACACACTTAAGAATCTCTTCAACAGCTCTCGTCCACAGCATCGTCAGAAGGGGCGGGCGTGTCCTGCTGCCAGTATTCGTACTTGGGCGAGCGCAAGAGCTGCTGCTGCTGCTAGACGAATACTGGGCAAGTCACCCCGAACTGCACCACGTGCCCATCTACTACGCTTCGTCCCTGGCTCGAAGGTGCATCCAAGTCTACCAGACCTACATTCACACGATGAACGAGAACATCCGAGGCAGATTCAACCGGCGCGACAACCCCTTCGTCTTCAAGCACATCAGCAATCTGAGCAGTCTGCACAAGTTTGAAGACAAGGGACCGTGTGTCATGCTTGCCAGTCCTGGGTTTATGCAGAGCGGAGTCAGTAGAGAACTGCTGGAACGGTGGGCTCCCGATAAGAGGAACGGCTTGATCATCAGTGGTTATTCGGTCGAAGGCACCATGGCAAGAGTGAGTCTTCTCAACTTCTGCAGAAAGCCATTCGATAAAAATGTTGCTAACCAACGGGACTGGGACAGAATATCATGAACGACCCCGAAGAAATCATTGGCATGAATGGACAGTCGATCCCACGGCGTCTGAGCGTCGACTACATCTCTTTCTCAGCACACGTCGACTATGCGCAGAATTCGAAGTTCATCGAAGAAGTGAAGGCTCAACATGTGGTTCGTACATGCCGATACAGATGATTTTTCCCATCCCTGAAGGTTAGCTAAGATCCGCTTTGAATCTTGCAGGTGCTTGTTCATGGCGAAGCAAATACGATGAACAAGCTCAGATTAGCACTCCAAAGTAAGTTCGCGGAGCGGAAGGAAGACATCAAGATCCACACTCCGAAGAATTGTCAAGTGCTCGAACTGAAGTTCAGGGCGGAAAGGACGGCAAAGGTAGGCTCCTTCTCAATACGCCGGCTGTCTCATGAGTACCGAGTGATCGACTGAACCGGCTCTTTTTCTTCGACAGGTCATCGGCTCCTTGGCGGTGAAGGCACCTCAAGAAAATTCTATTGTCTCCGGCCTGCTGGTGTCGAAGGACTTCGCCTACACGATCCTGGACTCCAAAGACTTGATGGAGTTCACCGGTCTGACCACGTCCTCAATCCTTCAGAGACAACACATCGCCATCGGTGTCAACTGGGAGCTGATCCGATGGCATCTGGAAGGAATGTATGGCTCGATCGTCGAGGGCGTTGATGTCGAAGGACGAAGGACGATCAGAGTGATGGACGTTGTGGATATCAAACAGTCGGGCAAGCACCAGCTTACGCTCGAATGGGCGGCGAGCACTCCAAACGACATGGTCGCAGACTCGGCAGTGGCGTTGTTGCTGGGTGTCGACAGCTCACCGGCGTCAGTCAAGCTCACGGCTCGCCCTCACTCACACTCGCATCAGCACAAGGAGGAGCATGAAGAGGATGGTGCCCCGGAGGTCAAGACGGAATCGGGCTCAGTGCACCAACTGAAGGAAAGACACCCCTTCGCGTCCGACATCACCGCTCAGCCTATTCAGAGCACGCAAATAGCCTTAGGTCTTCAACCAACGGTTCAACCTCGGCTGCAGGACCCTGGTACGGAAGGAGAAGCACTGGCGCTCTTCAACGATCCCGTCTTACTAGCCAGGAGCGAGCACGTCTTTGCCTTCTTGGAGGCACACTTTGGACGGGTGGAAGAAGTCGTCATCGGTGGCAGCCATGCAGCAACAGACAACAAGGAGAGCGGAGATGTCAAAGAAGAAGGCATGAATGTCGACAACGAGGATCAGATCGACGAAGATGGAGACGCAGAGATGGACGAGGCTACCAAACCCGCTGATGGTATGGCCCCAACGACTGAGATTGTTCCCGCTGGGTCCTCGACCGCGCAAGCGCAGGCGCAAACGGACAGCGTGATCCCTGGCAGAGCGGCAGAGCTCGACCTGTTGCGGCAGATGGAGACGCAAACCAATCCAAAACCAGCTGTGCGAATCAGAGTGGACGAGGAACATGCTTTGGTCGAGCTGGACACATTGGTGAGTACAAGCCTGCAACTTCCTGCACACATGTCAGAGTCATCACTGACAACCTTGCCGGATGCTTGTTCCCGCCGCTCATCATGTGATCGCAGATTGTCGCTTCGAATAGCGCCCCACTCAGAAGAAGGATCGAGAGACTGATCGCAGTCTCCCTGCAGTCATTCAGCCCTCTCGCAGACACATTCATATTCGCAAAACCCCTCAACACCCAACTTTTTGCAGGGGCACATTCTCAAGCGCGGGAGCCTGATGACGAGGACGGCCAGGAGTCTGGCGTCACAAGAGCAATCGAAATGTAGTACCCTTCATAGATCAAATCTGATAGGACTTCTGGTTCTAGAATCGGATACTCTGGCCATCGATGAGCAAGCCTGCGCTGTCTGAAGCACGGTGTGATGAAGTTGTCATTACAGTAATAAGGAACCCAGACCATCTCCTTGCACGCGGCTGGGATGGTCCCAAGGCTGTCCGCCGGCTGCCGCATCATCAGACGGTAGCGACGAGGCGCTGACATCAGGCGCAGCAGACCAAAAGCCGTCGCCTATGATGTCCACATGAAGCGTCCTTAGCACCTTGCGCGGTTTGGACTTTGGCTCCTCCCGCTTGCCCTGTTTGCCTGTCGATGCCTGGTGTGGACTTGGTGATGATGGTTGTGGATCTGCAGATGGCTCAGTAGTCGCGCCCGGGATCGCGCTCCATACGAGGGTGGTACCTTTGCGGAACATGGGCGGTAATCTGTCGTAGTTGATGCTAAACTTGCCGAACAGGATTTCATGTTTTTGAGAGCTGATCGTGTGCTGCGGGGGTCATGCATGCTGAGCTTGATTGGTCTTGCGGCCACGGCTGTGTATGATCATCGAGACTTACCCGTAATTCCTCATTGGCTTGGTGCTCGGTCATCCCTCCTTGCTGGATCAAGGCCCAGAAGGTGGTGTTGTACAGATTGTTGATGTGCGCTGGCAATAGAACCCATCATCGTCAGCCTCGATTGCTGCAAACGATGGGAGCGGGACTCACTGTCAACTTGTCTCCATGCAAAGTAGTCGCGGACCTCCTTTGCGCTCGGATACACGACCAGACGGCCATCGAAAGAAGGAGGTCTTTGGAGCGGCGTGTCGGGCATAAACTTGGACCAGTTGAAGATGTATGCGCCCGTGAAAAGCGAAACAACGTGTGTCACAATTTTGCTGTCCGTCATCGAGGATAGCCAAGTAGTCAGTTCTCTTGCAAGTGGCGTGGTTATGCCATAGAAACGGCTCACCTCTCTCTCCGATTGTATAAGGTGCACTGTTTCGCAAAGAGAAAGCTGCCAGAAGGGAGCAAGTTGTGAGCAGCCGGCGACGTCCGAAGCACTTGAAGGAAATTGCTAACCTGTATTCGTCACTCTCCCCAAAGGCAAGAATGACTTGTCCCTTCAGCTCTTGCATGACATGGCGAGCAGCCTCGTTCATCAGCTCCAAAGCAGGCGCATCGTTGGGCTTTGCAAATCCGTGCTGGGCAGAGAAGCTTGGGGCACAGCGGGGAGGATGAGCCATCTTCACCTCAGTGCAAGGGTCGCATATCAAAACATGCTCACTCGTGGAAGCCTTTCCCATCTATTCTCACGACCATGTGTGCGTTAGGCAGAACTGGATCTGGAAGCTCAAAAGTACGCACATATGCATATTTGCTGTTCGCCATCGCCCCGTTCCTACTGCTCAACTTCACCGATCGTCTCAATTACAGCCTCGTCGAGGATGGAGTCGTCGATGCTTTTGGAGGGTGGCTAACAAACGAGATTAAGCAAGGGAAATAAAATAATAGGGCAAAAGTGTTCTTTCGGCAGATTCCATCAGGGGAAGACAAAACTGCAAAAGGTAAGCGCGCTACAGGGATCGAACCTGTGGCCTTTTGAACCGAAGTCAAATCGTCTACCACTGACATAAGCGCGCAGCTGATATCTGGGCTGACAATTGCCCAAATATATACCACTCAATTCTCCCTGGGAACATCGGCCGAGAGAATTTGTACCTCATTGTTCGAAGTTAACGCGAATCGCGTCTCGCTCATTCAAGCGCGACCACGTTCGTTCTTGTCCAGCTCAACACTCTCCTGGCTTGAGCCATTCGCACCTAGCTTGACCTGCACTCGTCATCGTCTCGAGATCAAGCCGCGAGGATGCCACCCAATATGCCAGGTGGTCCGCCCGGCATGCCCCCGGAACTAGCAGACGTGCTCCGAGCTGCCAAGCGGAGCAGACCAACAGACCGATCTTTACCTGCCTCGCTGAGGAAGAGCGTGCCCGAGAGCGCCTTCTACTACGACCTCCAGCTTCTTGAGCGCAAGCTGGACTGGACTATTGCGCGGAAGCGGGCTGAGATCGCGGATTCCATCACAAAACCTGCGCGGGTGAGTTCGGGTGGGGACATTCATCCGCAAGGGCAGAACGTTGACCTGTAGCACTGACCACCTCACAGCAAAAACGGACACTGCGAATCTTCCTCAGCAACACTTGTGCCAACCAGCCGTTTCAAACGTCTGGCTCCAAAGTGCAAGCGGATGGGGCTGAAGGCGCTTCTGCCGCGGCGGGCAGCTCCACAGCAGCAGAGGCTGGAGGCATTGATGCTCCCTCGTGGACGTTGAGAATCCAGGGTCGCTTGCTGGAACCTTCGTACCGGTCCCGAGCCAATGCGGCGCTGATGACACAAGCGACCGCATCTCGCATGGGCGCTTATAGATTCTCCAACCTCATCTCCAGCATGACGGTCGAGATCCAACGCGATCAAAGTCTGTACCCAGACTCGAGCAACGTCATCGAATGGCATCGGCCGGTGCCCATCTCGGCACCTCACGCAAGTACATCACTGACAATCGGACAACCTAGCGGGACGGGCCCGGGCGCAACTGGCAGTAGCGGAGCTTCAAGCACAGTGACCGAGCCTCCTTTGCTTACAACGACGGATCCATCCTTGGATGGCTTTGAAATTCGCAGACTAGGTTCTCAACCTGTAAAAGTCCGCATCGTGCTTTACCCAGCTCATACACCGGAGCAGTACAGCCTGGCACCTGAGCTCGCCGAGCTGTTGGACATCCGGCAGGCCACCCGCGCAGACATCATCCAGGCTCTGTGGGCATACATACGGGATCGCCGTCTGCTCGACGAGCGGGATCGACGCAAGATAAAGTGCGACACCCGGCTTGCAGCCCTGTTCAAGGTGGACTCGATTGCGTTTCACCATATTCCAGAGGTTGTGAACCGCTTCCTCTCGCCGGTACATCCTGTGGTGCTGGAATACTACGTACGAACGGACAAGGCGGAGCACAAGAGTCCGGTTGCGTACGATGTAGAGATTGAGATGGAGGACCAGAACGTGAGGGCACGGCAGCATGAGGTGCTGCGCAAATTTGACCACGGCACGGATCTGAGCAAGCAGATCCTGGATCTGGATGACGAGGTATGATCCCAAACAAGATTCAGAACGATGACTAGCCACGACTGACGAACACCCGTCTCTCTTGCAGATTGCGCAAGCGGCGATGTCTTTGTCAACGCATTCATCGACTGCTGCTTTCCTCGCGGCATTTGCGCGAGATCCGCAGGTACATCTCCGCACATGGCTTGCTTCCCAATCAAGGGACCTCGACGCGATCGTCGGGGCGACAGCTTTGGCGGGCGCGAGCGGGGCAGGTATCGGCATTGGGAAGGAGGAAATGAGGAGAAGCGAGAACTTCAAGGGCGGCTGGGTGAACGAAGCAGTGGTGAGTTACCCTACGAAGAGGTTTGCTCCTCACGCTTCAGAAAGCAAGACCCTGATGATATGCTCTTGTCGTACCCTTAGATAATCCACGAAGGCCAAAGGCTAGCGGAGCGATTACAGGAGCTGCAGAGGGGCGATGTGCGAGCACAGGCTGCTGCGCTGCAAGGGCAGCAGAACCCACAGAGATGATGTTCAATCCAAAGCTCTGCGAGCCTCATCTCGAAATGCACAACATCTTTTGTCATTCGCCTCCCTTTCGTGGGGCAGGCATCATTGTGAGAGCGAAGGAAATTAGCTGCAAGAATGCGATTACTACGAACGGAAAGGGAGAAAATGTCGGCGTGACTGTATGATCGGAGCTTCATGCTTCATTCTTCCTCCTCCTCTTCGTCAGCTACAGTCGCGGCCAGCTTGTTGGCCTTCGCTGCAGGGGATGGAGAGGGCTTGACTGCTTGTTTCTTGGCGTTCTTCTTGGATGGTGTCTGTGGCTCTCCGTTGTCTGCGAAGCCATCGCCTTCAACTGCTCCTTCCGATGACCCTTGATTGATATTCATGGACGTGATAGAATGTTGGCCGCCCGCATTCTGCGCCTGAACCTGTATGGTGGTCCCTGGCGGCGTAACGAGTGGAGGAAGTTCGATCGTCGGCTTCGGTATGGGCTTGCCAGCCTTTTCCAGAGCTTCAACTGCGGAACAGTCAGTGATGTGCGGGCTCGTCAGCAGGAGTGGCAGCTTCAAGTGATGTACCCGGTATACTCACTTTCTGCTTGTCTTTGTGCCTGAATGCCGTAGTAGACCTCCTTGTGCTTGAGGTGGGCAACCATCTCGGACGCTGTGGGGAAGATGATCTGACCCCATCCTTCCCTGTATGTGTTGGCTTCCGAGACGACATCGAGAATCTCGGCCTCGAGCTCCTTCTCGGCGAGGGCAAAGTGTGACATGGTTTGGTCTCCGATCGATCCCTTCTGGGCAAGGACAGCGAGGGCTTGCTTGTCGTCGCGCATGCGAATGATTCTCCTGACATCGGTCATCGCTCGGGAGAGAAGAGCGGCCTTCATGACTTCTTCTGGAATCTGTGGGTTTTGGGCGGCGACGAGGGTCTGGTACACGTCTCGCTCAGGGTGGCCGTCGAACCATGGGGTATGTTGCTTGGCAAACTCGGCAGCCTTGCGCTTTCTGTACACTCTGGAGAAGAGGAGCAGACCGATGATCAAGGTGGCTATGTACGCCACGGGAGCGAAGATAGTGACAGCCATGACTGGACGAGGTTGAGCAAGGACGATGTTGAGGCTCTGAGAAGGTTGGTTGTCACATACGCCAGCCAGAATGAGATGGGCTCTCAAGAAGTTCCACGCTGCTTGCTCGAGGCTCGAGCGTGTTGGGGAGATGTCACTGTAGTCACGTGGTTCAGGAAGATCTGAGGGAAGCCCAAGGAAAGGAAGGTCTCAAATTGCCAGGTCTTGCCCGTGTTTATGCAGCCGCACCAGCATGAGACCAGTGTGAGCCGCGTGGAGTTGTCGATCATGCAGCCATCAGACGCCACCTCGAGGGTCTTTCTGGTGATTGAGACATAGTTTCCTAGTGTCGATGCTCGTGAGACCACCCCAAGGCTGGGGTCTGAATTAAGTGGAGCAAGAATCGATTTCCCCCGCTGGGATACTGATGGAGAAACCCGCACTTCACAGCGAGCGGTGTGTGTGTGTGTGGTCGCGCGCGGTTCACATTCGCCGGGCAAGCAAGGCGAGCTGGATGTCCAAGTCGAGTCTCCATTGTTGATCGCCATCTCTGTACCTCCCTCCAGCATTGCAACAGCGCTCATCAAGTCGAGGTGCAGGAACCAGAAGCGACAAAGCGGCATCCTCTCACAGTCTGGGAGAGAATCGACCTCCGTTCCCCCTCTGCTCTGCGAGAAGCAGCCGATTGGGCGAAGGCACCCTCGGCTTGCTCCCACCCCGCGGACGTCCACATCCCACTCTTGGTACCGACTCCCTTGCGAGGACTCTCCTGCGAACGGGCGCCAATCTTCAGACTCATTTCCCCTCCCCATCCACGATCCCGAGTGGAGCACTCCAATCGACACTGACAGGCACTGGTGTCACCGACGAAGCAGGTCAACGGTGTGTCGTTCCCAGACGACTCACTTACGAAGCCTTCCTTCAATTACTCAATCTGACCTGAAGGGACAGTACAACGCATCTTTTGCATCACCGCTCGGTCCAGGAACTTGAGCTCCGCAACGTTCACTCATAGCCAATGATGAAGGGCCTCAAGAAGGCGATGGTGAGTCAATGTGTGACGAGGTGCCCCCTCCTCTTCGAAATGTTTCATGTTTCCTCTTATCATATCCTGACGTGCATCATCCCGTGTTTTTCTGACCCCCACAGAACCTGTCCAGGTCCAAATCTACCGATTCGAATGGATCCAACAGTCGCTCGGGCGCAGGCACTCCCATTCCTCCACCAAAAGGCTCCCAGCCACCGTCCAACCCAAATTACGTTGGTTCTCTCAAAAGCGGCCAATCGAGTCGCGACTCGATTACACGCTCTGCCGCTGCTTCGGTGAATGCAGATGCGTATGCCGGATCATCTCCACACAGAGGTGTGTACTTGTGCCGACTCTGTAGAATCGTCTTATGCATACTAGCTGACATCCATTTCCCGCGTTGACCCGTGCATCCACAGGCATCACATCTGCATCACCTGACCGCAGAACCAACGCGATAGCAGACAAGACCCCGCCGGCACCTCCGATTGTGGTTGTCTCTTCCGAAATGCCGCAAGATCCTATCCCACACCAACCATCTCACCATCATGTCGGCGGCTCACCCGGTTCTCCACCCCCGCCTCTTGCGTCTGCGAACATGCCACCACTCGCATCGACTCTCAATGCAGCGGATGCAGGCGCTACTTCTGGAGGTGCAGGCATCGCAGCTGGCTCTGCTGTCGGACTGGGAGGCGCCCCCAAGGCAGGCACTAACATCAACAGAATGCGCCAGGGCCCCAAAGATACCATCCCCATCAGCTCCAAGACACCACCACGCAAGCAGAGATCAAGCCGATTCCACATCACCGAGAAAGTTGAGCTCGAGAAGTTGCCAAATTTCAACGAGGTCGTTCCTGCGGATCGGACCGAGCTCTTCATGCGCAAATTGCGGCAGTGCTGCGTACTGTTTGATTTCAACGATGCCTCTGCCGAAATCAAGGGCAAGCAAGTAAAAGCTGCGACCTTACATGAGATGCTCGATTACATAACCAGTCAACGAGGCGTCATCACCGAGCCCATCTACCCGGAGGTCGTTGCGATGTTTGGTTCCAACTTGTTCCGCTCCATTCCGCCGCAGGTCAACCCGTCGGGGGATGCATTTGATCCGGAGGAGGACGAGCCCGTGCTTGAGCTCGCATGGCCACACCTTCAGATTGTATATGAGTTCTTCCTGCGCTTCGTTGAGAGTCCTGACTTCAACACGAACTTGGCCAAGAAGTGCATTGACCAACACTTTGTCCTGCAGGTGAGTCTTCCTCTCCGTCATCATACACATATAAACCAAATCGATACTGATTGAGATTCCGTCGTCTCCACAGCTCCTGGAATTGTTCGATTCCGAAGATCCCCGCGAGCGAGACTTCCTCAAAACAACCTTACATCGCATTTATGGCAAGTTCCTCAACCTCCGAGCCTTCATCCGACGATCGATCAACAATGTGTTCTTCCAGTTCATCTACGAGACTGAGCGGCATAACGGCATCGCTGAGCTCCTCGAAATTCTCGGTTCGATCATCAACGGGTTCGCATTGCCCTTGAAGGAGGAGCACAAGACCTTCCTGACTCGCGTCCTGATCCCACTCCACAAGGTCAAGTCCCTGGCGCTATACCACCCGCAGTTAGCGTACTGCGTCGTGCAATTCTTAGAAAAGGACTCGAGTCTGACGGAAGAGGTTCTTCTCGGACTCTTACGATATTGGCCAAAGGTCAACTCACCGAAAGAGGTCATGTTCCTCAGCGAGGTCGAGGAAATTCTGGATGTCATCGAGGCGAGCGAATTTGTCAAGATCCAAGTGCCGCTCTTCCAGCAGTTGCAACGCTGCATCAACAGTCAACACTTCCAAGTAGCGGAGCGGGCCCTGTACTTCTGGAACAACGAGTACATTGTCAACCTCATCGGCGAAAACGTGCAGGTGATTCTTCCTCTTGTGTTCGCCTCGCTGTATCAGAACTCAAAGAGTCACTGGAACAGGTGAGTAGTTTAGTTGTGTTCGCAATATTCGGTATGCCTCTGCTGACCACCCATATCGTACAACAGGACAATACATGGTCTCGTTTTCAATGCCCTGAAGCTCTTCATGGACATCAATCCTGCACTGTTCGATGCATGCACCAATGAATTCAAGCAACAAAGACAAGGGTGAGTTTCTCAAAGCTCCGTCATCTTTGCCGATCACACGTCTCTGAAAAGCCTTGTTCCCGCAACAGAGAGCGACAAAGAGCGATTGACCGGGATGAGGCATGGAAGAAGCTTCGTGAGGCTGCCATTGAAAATTCAAAGAAGATCGGAGCGCCAATCCCAAAGACACTTGCCGAAGATGAGGCTGCACCACCACGATCTGCTGCGTCTCTGCTGCTGACCAGCTCAAGTCTCGACAGCACTGGCAATGCAGGGTTCTTGGACGAGGAGGACGGGCTCGACCTAAATTCGAATAGCCTCCTGGCAAGTGCTGGTGGCCCAACGGCTGGCATGATGTATGAAGGCGGAAGCGGAGGAATCGGCGGAACGGGCCTGCCCGGCACTAGTGGCGTCGAGTCTGGGGTGGGCGACATCAGCATGGCGGACGATGACCTGCAGGGCGGCGCAGGCTCGGATGCGGGTGAAGTGGAGTTCCAGGATGCGACAGACGATGCAGGGACCCATGCAGCAGGTGCTAGTGCAGCATCGGCATCGGGAGCTGGCAATGACCTTATGCAAGGTGTTGTCGCGGATGGTGCGCCAAAGGGAGCCGCACGTCAAGGTCTCTCCAAGTAAACGCAACGGGGGCAGACATACGCGGACGATGTTTCCTGTGCAGCGATCGAACGGGTGTGAGCCAGCTTTGCGCGACCCGAGCCTCGTCCGCAGCTGCCTCCGTGGCATTGCACGGACCGCCTCCTTTCAGCTCCTGCGATGGCGGCCTGTTACCAACGCCGACTTTGAATCCACTAGGCATGCATCAGGGAGCGTTCAGGCAAATACGAACGGCATCGTCATTCCCTCTTGTCAAATTCTGCGCCAGAACGACCATACCCTTCAGCACCCCGTCGCTGAACGCGCCGCTTCACGCCAAGCCAAATCGATTCCTTTCGCCCTGTCTTACTCAACGCATCGTCCCCGAATATACCGCTTGTCTTGCTGTGATCCCGTCGACTGCCTTTCTGTTCCGACTTTACAGCCAGGCTGTTTCCTTCCACAACCCCGGAAAGACTCCTTCTTCAATTCCCTTCCTCCCTTTACCTTCCTTTCTTCCTTCCTTGTGACACGCGGGGTCTTTGTTGTTTCTTCCAGATTGTTTCCCCCTCTTTCATCCTTCTCTTCCTTCATCTCAAGATCATCGACCTTTTCGTTCTCTTCCCGACGCGGTTACATATGTGCGCGTGGGGCTAGGTCTTGTCCGTCTCTACATCCGCAATCAATATTTTTCCCGTCCGTCTCTGCGGTTGGTTGTTTGTATGTTCAGGAACGCGTCAAACGCGTCGCGTGTTTGTAAAGTGGGGCGCGCCTCTCCAAACGCGAAGAAAGCACGGAAGAGTGTTGGTCTAAGCCCACCATCACCCAGCTCGGCATCGCTTTGTAAGAGCAGCGTCTTCATCATGGCCACCGCTTCGTGGTCTTCCAACACCAATGCAGCTACAGAGCTTCAGCTCATCGGCGCGCCCCCGCCCGCGGACGAGATCTTCCACCCCGAATTCACCTACCCCATCTTCGGCGAAGCCGAGACCGTCTTCGGATACTCAGGTCTTCGTATTCAGCTTGGATTTGCGAGTGGAAGCCTTCGGACAGGTTTGAAAATCCAGTACAAGGACAAGAACAAGTCCACGACGGTCGAGGTCGACGATGTCGAGGGCACGCTCCGACCCTTCTTGCCGCCTGACACACTGGAATATGACGAGCTCCTCGAAGCTATCAAGCAGGACGAGCTGAGCTGGCGACCCGTCGGTACCAAGACGCACGAATACACTCGCACCAAGGCATCTCAGAAGGGTAAAGCCAAGGCATCACAATTTGGACGAGCTGGTGAAGATGCTGCCGCATTTGCCGCAGCGCAGGAAGCGGGAAGCACAAACGGAGCTCACTCAGCTGCAGACACGAAGGTCTTCGAAATCTACCGCTCCACATGGGAAACACCTGGCTTCAGAGATTATCATCGTCGCATGCAAATCTTTGCCCTGTTCAATATCGAGGCGGCGTCGTACCTACACGAGGACGAGGACAACTGGGAGTTCTACACCGTCTTCGAGCGCACGAAAGCAACAACAGCAGAAGGACAAGAGACGGACAGATACCACTTCATCGGATACACCTCGCTGTACCGATTCTGGTGCTATCCCGAACTGTTCCGCATTCGACTGGCGCAGTTTGTCATCCTGCCTCCGTACCAGCAACAAGGACACGGACCTGCGCTGTTTTCTCACGTCACCGACCAGATGCAGACCCGGCCAGAGGTCTTGGAGCTGACTGTGGAAGACCCCTCAGAGGCTTTTGATCGACTGCGCGACTCGGCGGATCTCAGACGGCTGCTGGCTCCCGGCGGATTTGAAGAGCAAGCATTGAAGGCAGGCAAGCTGAACCCACCACTCGACGTCAAGTGGTCGGAGAAGGAGCGATTGAAGTACAAGATTGCAGGGCGGCAGTGGTCCCGACTCATCGAAATGTTCCAGCTCCGTCACCTCGACCAGCACGACCGCAAGGCAGTTCGACAGTATCGACTCCAGGTCAAGAACCGGCTGTTCAGATTCAATCGGGATGTGCTTCTGCAGATGGAGAAGGCGGAGAGAGTCCAGGCCTTGCAGAAGACCTTTGCGACATTGGTCTCGGAGGAGTATGCTGAAATTTTGGGTATCGACGTCAGTGAGGCTGTTCGCACAACAGCGGAAGACGGTTCTGGTTCTGGTGGCTCGAATGGATTCGGTCGTGCAGGCGGCTCGGCTCCACGCTCGTCTCTCGGCAAGCACGCATCGATCGAAGAGGAGGAAGCGGAGACGGACGATCAGCCTCGCAAGTTTGCCCGCCTGGGATAGCTATTCTCATGAGAGAAAAGCATGCTCTACGGATACGACTGTCGCAGAAACTTCCACACTTGTAGCATACTGATGTCAAGCGTGCAATCAACAGTGTTCAGGCTACGAGACGCACTACAGCAGGAAGAGTTGCAAACATATGTGCCCGCAGCGACTTTACTTCATTCCGTTCCACACATATAGGAGTGAATACAAGTTTTCGTCACCTGTTGCCCGGACATTTGCCTTGAGCTCGTTCAGAGCGCCTTGTACCTCTCGAAGGACCGGAGCCATCTCGTTGTTTGCCCTCGGCTTGAGCGCGGTGGACCCATGGCTGGTGAGTATGGCTGCAAGCCAGCGGAGATGGAATTCGAAGTGGGCAGCGCTGCCGTTGGTGAGCATGTTCGTCTTCGAGTCCGTCTTTGCCCCGTTCTTGTGTCCCGATGACCCATTCAATCTGGGTTCCGAGGCGAAAGGCGACATCCGAGCTGCCACCAGGCGTAAAAGCGAGGCCAAATAGCTCACAGGGATTTGACGGGCTACTAGTGCAATCTCTCCTGGTGGTACCCGTTCGTAAACCTCGGCTGCCAGTGCCGCCTCGCCGAGTTTGAGGGATCCTACAAGCGCCCGGACGTGCTCGCCCTCTTCACTGGCCCGCCTGACGCTTGCGGGCGTAAGGTCCAGCTCAAGCTCAAGCGGATCGAACGCGGCCCCCAAACCCGCCGCAGCTGCGTCCAGACTGTAGAGCAAGAGTCCGGAGGTGCTGGCTGCGGCAAAGCTCCGTCCCGTGGGACTGAAGCGCACGCACTTTGTCCGCGCAATCAAGCGCGTGCTTCGTTTGCTGAGATCACCATTCTGAACTCCAGGCAAAGTCTTGTCCAGTCGCTCTTTGGCCGTGAGTTCTTCCTCCTCTTCCTGATCGTCCAACAGCTCAGAAGGGCCAGCTTCTGTCATCTTGCGCGAGTCGAGGCGGTCTTGAGTTCCGTCGAATGCCAGATTCCGACTGACGGTCCACCGCTTGAGCAGCACCCGCTCCCGAACATCGTACAAGCAGATAAAGTTTGCGTTGCCTCCGGCTAGCACGCGTCTTCCATCGGCGGAATACGTCACAGACGTGAATGCAGCTCCCGCGGATGCGTTCCGCCGTGACATCTTGTCATTCACCTTTCGGCCCGCCGCGATATCGCGCCGACAGTCGAGCACGGCCGTTTGTTTGCCAGACTTGGTGTCAAAGAAGGCGAGTTGCCCGTCGAGAGTCGATGCGCACACCTCAGCACCGTCTGGGCGGAAGGCGATTGCCAGTCCATCCGCATTGAGTTGAAAAGGTTCGACATTACCACTGCGCCCGAAGACCTCCCACAGCCGAATCGTCCGGTCCCAACTGATACTGGCCAACATTCCGCTTCCTTGCGGGTCAAATGCGAGTCCCACGACGGGACCAGTATGACCGGGCAAGATGTCCAAGATGCGGCCGGTTTGCACCGACCACATGTAGACTTCAAAGCTGTCCGTGCTACCGGCACACACGATTTCTCCGCTCGGCTCGACCGCCACGCATCCAAATTGTACCGGTCGGGGTGCCGTCAGGGTCCTGAAGTTGCGATATCGGAGTAGGTCATACGCCCGTACAGTCCCGTCCAGACTTGCTGAGAAAAGGACTTGCCCTCGTTTCGCAAAGTCGATCGAGCTGACTGGGGCAGAGTGATCTGAGAACGTAGCCGTGCAAAATGACGACGTGGTGTTCCATAATTTGACCTTGCCATCGTCTCCGCCTGTGGCCGCGAAGCCGCCATCTGGCGCGTATGATACCGTGTTCATGTCGAAAAAGTGCCCTTGCTGTTTGAGAATGTAGGACTCGCTGGCCCATTCCCATACAAGCAATTGACCGAGTCGACTCGCTCCAAATGCGAGCCAATCCCCTGATGGGCTGATGGACACTGATGAGATCTTCTCCGAAGAAATACTGAGGGAGTGGATCAAGGTGAAGGATGGCAACTCGTGCAGGGTGAACACTCCGGACGAAAAGCCAACCACGAGGAGGGCAGAGGCTCCGATTGCTTGGGAGTGATGAAGTGCGACGGAAGTAACTCTTGCATCGGCTTGATAAAAGTAATGTCTTGAGGACACTCCCCATCTGACGCCTCCTACTGTACTTGCCAGCTTGGAGCTTCCAGCCCTGGCGCCGGCTTCATCTTCATCATCGAGTTTCATCGCGTCTTTATCTTCATCGGAATCACTGCCGTTCTCGTCCCAGCCTTCCATGTCGGATTGATCCTTGTTCCTCCAGATGAAAGCAGCGCCGTCTCTGCTGACTGTGAAGATCTCTCGTTCGTCGGAACTGAACCATGCGCCCATCACCTGGTCCCTGTGTCCGGCAAATGTACGTGGTTTGAACCCTTGTATGGGATGGAGACTATATAGTCTTGCAGTCGAGTCCTTTGAGGTAGTCAAGATGAAACTGCACAGGAATCTCAAAGCGTCAGCAAAAGGAACGTCTGGTAAAGTGCACGGAGGTGGAGGATCGGGAAGGGGTATGGGTAGAGGTCCTTCAGGACGTTTGCGATGTTATCCGCTATGATGTAGCAGCCTCATTAAATCAGTTTATAAGTTTTTGAGCATCTTAAGGACCTCTACCCGCCCGAGCCATTGTGTTTCGCTTTTCGTGACTGTAGTGGCATCCCATGAGTGGACACTCACCGATCATCTTTCGACCAAGTGATGCTGAGGATGTCGTCGTGGTGACCGGTGTAAGTGCGATGAAGCACGAAGGGGGCGAAGTCGCTGGCTGCAGTAAGGATGTTGGGTACCCTCCACACTTGCAGATGCGATCCGTGAGTGACAGCGATGTAGTGACCGTCATTTGAGAACTTGGCGTCTCTGAGTGGTTGCTTAAAGTTGATGTGAGCAAGGGCAACTCTTCGCTGTGAGTGCACAAGAACAGCTCTGCCGTCGATGTCTGCGACCAACAGGACGGCTGGATTTGCAGGTGATTGGGCGATGCGTCCTACAGGTTTGCGCAGTTCGATGGGAAGTGTGGTCGAGGTGTTCTGAAGCAGGTGGAAGAGGGAAACCCTGTTGCCCACCGGCGAGATCAGGGTCGATCCGTCTGGCGTGAAGAGGACATTGCCTGTTTGGTAGACCGAGCCGATGAGATTCGAGAAGGCGAAAGAGGCAGAGGCTGGAGTGGTTGCAGTCTGTGAGGATGACGCTCCCACTGCATTCATGGCTGGCTGTTGAGAGCACACACGAGGGCAAAGGTGGGTGAGGTCAGGAAGATGCTTGAGGCTGCTGTTCTCAAACTTCCAAAAATTTTGGAAGCAGGGAAGGGGAGCGTGGGAATCTTGGAGCGATCGCAAGCCTCCACTTCTGGAATCCTCCCCAATCCTTCCAACTGAGCAAGTCGATCAAACAGCCATCCAAGCCATCTTAACCACACTCGTTCGCGCAGCCAGACTTAGAGGGCACAACCGAGCTCGTCAAAATGGGGAAGAACAAGCACTACTGTGGTGAGTGATGGCATGGATGAGAGTAGGGTCAAAGAGAACTTGCTGACTTTGTGTCTGCTCGTTTCCCAGACTACTGCGATGTCCTCCTCACCCACAACTCAATTGCAGTCCGCAAGGCTCACAACGCAGGCCGAAACCATCTGGCCAACGTCCGAGACTACTACCAGCAAGCACTGAACGAGAATCCGCCTTTGACGCAGAGCATCTTTGATGGAATCATGAAGCACTACGAAGAAGCGCAGGTGCCGCCTCCACCCGAAGCCACCGCAATGGGTCCACCCAGCATGCTCTTCGGTTCGGGCCCTTTATCCGGACAAGGTGAGTACAATCCGAGAGGAAGAAAGCTTCGGCGACGTCGACGCGATGCTGATCTGTCACTGCTCAAAGGTCCCAACATGTTCGGTCGTGGACCTCCCGGCGGCGGAGGCGGATACGGAGGACCTTCCAATGGCTACTCAAGAGGCCCACCTCCCGGATACGGTGGGGGAGGTGGAGGGGGCTACCAACCACGAATGGGCGGCGGGCCACCAGGTGGATATCAGAATGGTCCTCCTCCGGGCATGATGAACGGACCCCCACCGCACATGCGCGGACCTCCACCGGGAATGGGAGGACCAGGAGGCCCACCACCAGGGGGAATGCCCAACTTCTCCCAACCACCACCCAACTTCTCGCAGCCACCACCAAACTTTTCACAGCCACCTCCAACCTTCAGTCAACCACCACCAGGATTCGGGGGCCGGTGACTCGAGGAGGTGCACCTTCGAGCCTGCCATTTGCAACAACTGTTCCACACGCATGTAATCACTGTACCAACATCATCTTTTGCACAGATTCCGTTCGCCTCGAGCCTCCCTTAGTCGCTCAAGCTTGCCCTGATGAGACTTGTGCGAAAGAATCATTTGAACCCTGGAATTTTGTATTCATTGCGGGCTTGAGGAGCCACTTGCAACCTTGTCTTGGAAGCCACGGGCAAATCCCTTGGCCTGATCGGCAGTTCCTCGCACAGCTCCCTCGGGCTGTTCAGAATGATTCGA
Source organism: Tilletia horrida (assembly GCA_001006505.1). NCBI lineage: Eukaryota > Fungi > Basidiomycota > Exobasidiomycetes > Tilletiales > Tilletiaceae > Tilletia > Tilletia horrida. The sequence goes on from LAXH01000048.1 coordinate 84,733, forward strand.
TTTCAGTATGGAGGCCGGTTGCACAGTACCCGCTTCGTGCTGAGAGATCAACTTACAACTCGTTCAGGCGTGGGCGTCAGGACGCCGTCAATCTGACACAAGGAAATATGCATATCAACGACGAAGTTCGTTTCAAATCACGCTCAGCGCAAGCTGTGGCTCACTCTTGGATCTCCTCTCCTTGACTTGTACACAGCTGCAGTTAGCCAGAGGCCCCAGACCTAAGCACAAGCACGAAGAAGTTGCGCTTAGCTGAGAGGGCAGGTGGCCTAGCTTTGTCTGGTGGTGACTCACTCCTGTTCCGAGTAGACCGACGACAATGGTGCGCTGGGCCAAGTCTGCGATGTTGAAGCGTGGTGGCATGTTGACTTCTTCGTCTGCTTATAGGCGCATCGATGTCGTAGTCAGCATGTCCCAACCTTGGCTCCAGAAGATCCTTGAAACGTGCTCGGAGCGTTCTTTGAGCTTGATGAGATCGACGCTCTTCTTGATGAGCTCGGATCAAGTTTCAACGCCCAGCACAACTGTCTCAGCTCGGAACAAGATCAAAGACGAACCATGCACCACTTCGAGACCGATTCGACTCCACCTGGGACCGCAAGCTGGAATGCAGGCTCGGCGAGCTCGGCGTCGACCTCAACCTCGACCTCCTCACAGCCACCAAGGACTCCATGGCAGACATTCGAGCACACTTACCCTGCTCTCACTTCCACTGATACTTTGTTTGCAGATTCCCCTCTCACGGACACACCTGCCCAAGAGACAGCGGCGGCTGCAACCACCAGCTCTGAGAACCAGAATGCAGCAGCCGGGCCTTCCGTCCTGGCGAGAGGCATCACCATTTCAGGATGGAGTATCACAGCCAGCAAGGGACCCATTGCCAACTCTGCGCAGATGGACACAATCAGCTCCGAATTGGGCATCCCTCCACCAGAGATGCTCTTCCCATCAAACTCACTCGTCATCACCCATGCCAATTCTGGCTTCACGTATACCTTCGATGCCGTCCGTGCACTGTCCAGTGTCCACGGAGTCCATTCCGCCAGGAGTCACGAAGGCATGGACTTGCGGGAAGAGTACGAGCGAGGTCTGACTTCCTACACTGCGGCGGGCAAGAGATTAGGTAGCAAGCCGAAATCGAAGGGAATAAAAGTCTCATATGCGCAAGAGTGGGGCAAAGGACGGACAGACCTACCTGCCGCTTCTGCAAACGCCGCGGCTGGTGGCCCGACACTTGCTCTATCGGCAAGAGCCAGCATTCCAACGTCTGAGGCGGGGAGCACTTCGAGCCCTACCAGCTTCTTCGGTCCCGGTGTCGCGCAAGCCATCGCCAGCGCTGCCGCAGCCAATGAGTCTTCAGAAATAGCTTCGGCTCGGGATTACGACTGGACCTACAGCAACACCTGGGCAGGTCTCAGTCATGTCCCAACTGAGACCGCTCAAGGCTCATCCAGGTCGCCTGGGTTTCAGCCCGCCTCCCACCCGGTCCTGGATCGGATACCAATCGAGAAGCTTGGAGCCGGCTCAGAACCAATTCTCTTCTACGACGAGGTCGTCCTGTACCATGACGAGCTGGCCGACAACGGAGACAGCATGCTCAGCGTCAAAGTGCGCGTCATGCCGTCTGGATTTCTGGTCCTGCAGCGCTTCTTATTACGAGTCGATAATGTGCTGTTCCGGATGTTTGACACGCGCATGTATGCCAGTTTTGAGCCACCCACATCGACGGCGGCGTCAGCTTCGCGGCCTGCGGGGCCGACAGCATCAGTGTACGGCGCGACCGCTCGACCTCCTGCTGGCAGGAACGGAGCTTCAATACCGACCATGGCTCCCACTCGCTTCCCGGGCTCATCGTCAGGAGCTGCGACCCTGTCAGGCTCGAATGCCGGTCAGACTGCTCTCGCCCAAGGCATAAACAAACTCAGTCTGGGTCCAACGCGGCGGCAGATGAAAGAGGCAGCTGCAGCGGCAGCTTCCGATACATCTTCAGAGACGTCAAGTTCCCCAGTAAACAGGACGGCACCGTTCGTTACAGCCACCTCTGGGGCAGATGCGAATTCGAATCGAGCAAGTGATTTGGCCTCGGAATCAAAGACGAGCTCAAGGTCGCAGCTGAGGATCATCAGAGAATGCGCCGGCTTTGAAGCGAGCTACAACGAAGTCAAAGCTGTAAGTCAATGTGACCCTCTTGTTTTGCAGATATTTGAATCAGGCTGATCCATCTCCCCCTTACCATTAGAAACTTCCGCCATACAAGGCTTGGGACCTGTCTCCACTCACCGACCCCAACTGGATCGCGTCCACCTTGCAATCTCTCAAGCCAGGGTCGGCTTCCAATGATCCTCTTCGAACCGCAACTCCAGCTCCTTACGGCGCTGGCGCTGCTTCTCTCATACCCGGCCGGGCGCCGGGAGCGCAAATAGTGGGCGTCGTTGATGAGGACAAATGGGAAGGGGTTGGATCTCGTGTTGATGTCGCATTGCTGCCGTATGCTCCATAGCATGACTGATCATCGCAATTGATTGAAACCCTACAATACAATGTGGGCACCCTTCGCCTGCCACGAGAAGGCAGGGGTGGCTCTGAACTCTGCTATGCTGTGATCTCAAATGCTTTCTTTCTCCACCGGACAGTCTCTGGTCTAGCCTTATCTTGGCTCTGAAAGAGAAGAAGGAGGAACGGAAGGTCAGCATGAAAACGCCACTTGAGGTCGCCCGCGGCGAGAGTGAAACTCACTGCTCCATTGATTGCCAGCTCCTTAGCTACGTCGAGGTCATTTCTGTTTACTCGCCAGAACCGGACGTTGCAACTGTGAAGGTTCGAGACGATGTCAGTACCACAAACCAGGTGCGGAAGGGTGGAACCTAGCTCGATGTATGCTCACTCCAGTTTCTCAAACCGCTGCACGAAAGAGAGATTATCTCAGCACAACATTTGCACAATCAAGAACGAGCTCACAACTTACTTTAACAGCGTCATCCAGCATTTCCCACAAGTCTCGGTCCGGCACCCTCGCGCCTGGATCCACACCCAGAGCGGTTGCTGTCTCGATTGAGCTGACGACCCAGTCGTCCTGCCTCCATCGCCAGATGTCTGAGCTGATGCCCTTGACGAGCCAGTCATGCGCTACGCCGATGACGATCTGATGGAATCCTTCCTCGTACCAGTCCTCATATTCCAGCGCGGCTAAAGCGGAGCGCAAGACGGCTCTCTTCGTTGTGATAGGCTCCGTCGTCTGCAGGTAGAAGCTGTCTGGTGGCTTCTCCAATGCGTGGGACAGATTCTTTTCGATTCGCTTGGTGAATGACTTGGACTCAAATCCTTGAGGACAGAATTCGACTCCGATTCCGCCGGTGACGACCCCTGTATCTGGATTTCGGACGATTAGGCCGTGAGCGAGCAGAAGTACTTGACGTGGGTCGGTTCTTCGCACGTATCGCAGAGGTCTCCAAGGGCTGTCCATGCATAACAACCGTTCAGTAAATCCTTGTTGCAGCGCCTCTCGCCAGAACTCACCGAGGATCTGGTACGAAGAGATCGCTGATCGGCGCAGTGGTGGTGAAGATGCTGCTCGTCCCAGAGGGCGCGCCGATGCGCGCCGCTTCCGTCTTCGCATCAAAGCGGTTGAGCTCAGCCCTGAGATCGTATCCAAGTGAGCTGGCCCCATCATCTAAATCTTCGCCGTCATAGTCGCCCAGCTTGAAATTTTTCTGACGGTCAAGCCGACGCGCCACAATCTCTGCGAGGAAGTCGTAGTGCTGCGTGGTAGCTAGCGCAACCGATGGCTGGAGGAAGAGGCGATTGGCAGTGTTGTGAGGCGAGCCAGGCGCGACTGGTGCATAGGTCAGTCCGTCGCCTGCTTCGTCGAGGCGGACTTGGTATGGGGTCGTGGTCGTGGTGATGCCCGTCTTTTTGTCGGCCGGCTGACGCGAGGATGTGGACTGCCGCTTCCAGGCTTCTACGTATCGGATGTCTGCGCACATGTCTCTGGGTATCTGCGTAAGCTGGGGTCTCCGTGGTTGCTCCAGTGCTGGCCTGGCCAAGTGTTGGAAAGTGTTGCTCTCCACCGACACCTTCATCATTCCGGCGTCGGCCCCCTTTTGTCTGTGCGTTGAGCTGGGTCACGTGACGAGCATGGCAGCAAGGCAGGATGATGTATCCCAAGATCTGACCCGGCTTCACTGCTTGACCAGGACGAGGAAGAGGGGTCAAGCTGAGCAACGAGCATCAACGAGTACAGCGAAGACGACGAGCAGAAGGCAGGTCACACAGGCGCGCAGACGACGAGCAGATTCCTCGCCATGAGCCACGGCATGAGTGCACAGCACGCCTCGTCCTCAAGGACACCGCCTCCCAAGATCGAAAGGGTACGCACCTCAACAACAACAACAATTGCTGCAATGCATGCAATGGCTACCTATGGCAGAGACTGATCTTGACAACACTTTCGACATGCGCAGGTTGAAAGTGTTCTCTTCCACTCAAACGTGCCGAGGCAGAAGCAGCAGCAGCCAGAGCCACGCACTGTCACTCTCCAGCTCACTCCTCATCACTTCCTCATTCACTCATCTTCGCAGCAGGAAGATCAGTCTGTGAGCTTCACAATTGCATAAAGTCTTTGTTCGTCTCTTGGAGCTCATCGTCGCTCTTCAATCTTGCAGATTCCATACGCTCTCATAAATACTCTTGTCCGGCTTCCATCCTTGCCCACCCAAGATCGGCACACACGCATATACCCTCTCGGCATCAGGTTACGCACATTTCAGATCTATTCCCTCGGCTTTGAATCAGAATCAATCGCAACTGATGTGTTTGAGACCGTCAAGGCATACGCACTATTGAGTAAGTGATCTTCGCTGTATTTCAAGCGCCTCGAGTTGCTGAATGAACATCTTATTACCATCATTGCGACATTGTTCAGGATCGCCTGAGCAGCTTTACGCCTTCCGACGCCCTCCTTCAAAAGCAGCGCCAGCGCCGACCTCAGGTTGGCAATTCTATGACCCGAAGAAGGAGTTCACTCGCCAAGGCGTGGGTTCGCGCACGAAGGCATGGCGTTTCACAGACATCAACCTTCAGTACAACATCTCAGCAACCTACCCAAACCAGCTTGTGGTCCCAACACGCATCAGCGATCAGACTCTCGGCTACGCGAGCAAGTATCGTAGCAAAGCCCGTATTCCTGCTCTGACCTATCTCCACTGGGCCAACCATGGAACGATCACTCGATGCTCACAGCCTTTGGTCGGCCTCAAGGGCAATCGCTCCGTTCAGGACGAGAAGCTGGTAGAAGCCATCTTCTCATCACATGTATTTGCCGATCCGAACAGTCGCGCTGCGCAGGCTGCGGCTGCGGCTTCAGCTGCCGCCTCACAGAACGGCGGTGTCGCTGCATTGGGTCCGAGTGCTGGAATGGTGATATACGGAGCCACGTCTACCAATCTCATCGTGGACGCTCGGCCAACTACGAACGCAATGGCCAACGTCGCTAAAGGAGCTGGATCCGAAAATATGGAGCACTACAGGGGCTGCAAGAAGGCTTACCTTGGCATCGACAACATCCACGTCATGCGAGATTCGCTCAACAGGGTCACGGAGGCATTGAAGGAGGCTGAAGCCCCGCTCGCTTTCGCCGCTGCGGAGAGAGAGTCAGCTTCTCACATGCTCGATCGAGCGGGAACTATCAATGGCTCTCCACGTGCTGGCCAGCAACCACAGTACAATACCAGCCTGTATGCTACCTACAGACCAAGTCGACCCGGCAGTTCTCACTCGAGCGGAACCGGAGCGAACGCTTCTCTTCCCGGCAAACCTTTGGATACCTATGCTTTAAGGAGGTCAAACTGGCTCAAGCATATTGCGGCTCTATTAGAGGGTACCATGCTCGTCGTTCGCAACATACACATCAATTCCTCACACGTTCTGCTACATTGCTCCGATGGCTGGGATCGGACCGCTCAGATTGCAGCTCTCGCACAGACTTGCTTGGATCCGTACTTCCGCACACTGGAAGGATTTGCCGTGCTTGTCGAGAAGGACTGGCTGAGTTTCGGACATCGGTTCGAGGACCGGTCTGGACATCTGGGGCACCCTAGTCGGTTCGTAACAGATCCAGGACACGGAGAACCTCCAGCGGGTGAGGAGGCGTACGGCGAGGACGGAAACGAGCTCGGAACCCCGCAAGAATCTGAGGGCTTCGAGCCGCAGGCCGCCGTAAATGCTCTCTGGGGCTTTGCCAAGCAGCTGACAGCTGGTTTCTCCGGCGGAGGCTCATCAGGAGGCTCGAGCTCGGGCTCCTCACCGACCAACTTGCGCGAGATCTCGCCCGTCTTCCACCAATACCTGGACTGCATTTGGCAACTCATGCGGCAATTCCCGACCCGGTTCGAGTATAATGCCGCCTTTTTGATTGAGATGCACAGACAGGTGTACGCTTGCGAGTTTGGTACCTTTTTGCTCAACTGCGAACGGGAGCGGAAGGCATTGGGTAGAGATGATGGACGGGTTGTCAGCTTGGCCGACACGACTCCGAGCGTGTGGGACTGGATTTTTGCAGAAGACCAGAAGAAGAAGTGGATCAATCCGCTCTATGATCCCTCCTTGGACAAGCCCAAGGCTCCTCCCAAGTCCACCGACGGCGAAGCACCAGCACAAGGCGGAGCATCCAGTGCGACAGAGGAAATACGAGAGTCGACACCAGCGGCCGGAACACCTACTGAATCTCCACTCTCGTCGAGCATCACACTCATCTCAAACACGGACCCCGCCTCGTTCGGCGACATGGGAGTCCTTCTCGCGAACCCGCGCGAAGTCCGATTCTTTGCCGACCTCTTCCGACGGGACGAGAGGGAGATGAATGCACTCATAATCCAAGAGGCGCAGGAACGAGCGCGGTATGCTCAGCGGCTAGCAGATGCGGCTGCGGGAGCAATGGCAAGTAAGGAGAAGGAGAGACTACCTGCGACTATGGATGCACCTCCACCAGCTCCCGTCATTGTGGAGCCTCCTGCTCCTGCGGCAATCGTTGCAGCGCCAGCTCCCGTCAAGCAGCCTCCGGCTCCAGCACCAGAGCCTCCACGGCCAGCACCACCTCCAAAGCCCGTTCCGATTTCGATGAACAATCCGTGGGCAGCGACGGTAGCTGCCGATTCCTATGGCGCGTCTTCAGCTCGCTCCAACCAGCACATCTCACTCGAGGATGTCTTTGGGGTAGAACAGGCGCGCGGAGGTCGGTCACAAGGCTACCAAAAGACTCAAAGCCTGTTCACGTCGCGACCGTCTGAAGCTCCGAAAGCGGATGCGAATGTGTGGGGGGATGAGCTTGTGCCCAAGGCCCAGACATTGTCGCTTGACTCGCGAAGGTCGCCAAATCCTCTACCGCAATCTGGGCATAGCACTGCCCCTATCGCTATCGAATCAGAGCGGAAGAAGAGGGAGGAGACAGTGCCATCGGCACCGACGCAGCCAGAAGATGCCCCTGCATCACAGGCCTCATACGATCCTTTGGGGGTTGGAACCTTCTGAATGTAATATTTGGATCTGCCAAGCACACAACCTTTTCGCGAGGGCTGGGCAACATATCTGGGTAGATCATCGCACTGTGCAACTCCTTTGAAAGCCTCTGACTCTGTGCAAAGTGGGTATGTGCGTGTATTGTTATTCATGTTGAGAGCGTTGAGCTTGGTTACAACTTTCCGCCAGCTCGGCCCTTGCGCTCCAATACGCTGATGAGACGGTCGATCTCGATCTGTTGCCGATTGGCATCACGGACCAATCTGAATGTTGGAGTAGCTAGTGCTACATCGAGTCTTCCTGAAGGAGCATCAGCTTTCGCTTTCCCGTCGGCCGCCTTCCATTCAGGCCTCAGCTTGTAGCCCATCGGCAAGGCCTGATCAACTGCAGCATTGCCCGCGCGGGCGTCTTCGCCCAATCCTCGATCCCGCTTCGCGCGAATTTTGGCGAGCGCCTGTTGTTCGGCCGATGTGATGGGAGTCGCCAGTGTGGAGAGAATGTGACTTGTCTGCGTCCTGGATTGGTGCAGCCATTGCAGTGGCAGAATGTAGCGGTTGTTCAAAAGTGAATTTGGGAGCGCGTCCTTCTCTACACCCGACTTTGAGGTCGCTTGAGGAGTAGGAGGTGGTGTCTTGCGTCGATGCTGGGGCTGAGCTTGGAGACCGTACAAAGTTTCTGCTAGATGAACGCCGAGGGTGCCCTCGTTCATCTCCACCCACAGGGAGTGCAGTGCGCTCGACTTGTGAGACGACGTTGCAAGATTGGATCCCTCCACTGCGGCCAGTCTCTCGCGCTCGAGTCGTACGAGCCGGAGAGCACTAGATTGCACCCGAACAGCTTCCTCTAGCGAGACCAACCAGCTTGTGCCCGTTGCCGTCGAATCGGCACCTGTGTGGGATCCAGGCTTAGGAGGGGTGGCGTACCACACGGACAAGCCAAGCAAAGCAGAGATGAGCGCTCGAGTGAGACTTGGCGAGCTCGACGAAGCCTCTGTTGGTGTGACTGCCGCCGTTCCTTCCAAGCTCTGAGACGAGTCGCTAGCCGAAGATGAGCGCCGCCAGAAAGCCCAGCTTGAGGACGTAGAAGCATTCGACGTCGCCGTCGAGCTCTGGTCTGCCTGCAGGACAGATTCCAGTCTTGCTAGTAGATCTTCAGATGCTAGCTCTACTGCTCGGAGCAGCCATGATTCTGCCTGGTCTCGACGTCCCAAGGTGTGATACAGAGTTCCGATCTTGGTTGCTATTCTCACCAGTCGAGCCGAGGTGGCTGTGGTAGAGCTCGGTACTGGGATCGTGCTTCCTGAAGGATGCCGTACTTCGCCAGAGTCGAGTGGTGAGGCAGCGGAGGAGAGCGCGTCGAAGATTCGTTCGTAGCTTTCGAGGGCCCGCCTCTGTGATCGAGGGTGGCCCTGTCTTTCACGAACGGAGGCGAGGCGCATCTCCAAGGCTAGAACTGTCGGATCAATCTCTGGTACGACTACACTCGCTGTGCTGATGCCCGTGCCGTCTCCTTGCTGCGCAAGCAGCTTGGCTCGCTGAACAGCAGGTTCCGGTAGCCGGAGACCCTTGCGCTCCGCCTCATAGAGTGTGACAAGTAGATACTGCTCTGCGTATTGTAGGCCCTGCTCGATCGAAGATGCAGCCCTCTGGAGGGCAGCACTGCTTTCCGAATTGCTGGTCGTCTGTCCAAAGAAGGAGGTGTGGTTGAACAAGAAGCTCGGGTCCGTTCCTGACCCCCATTCGGCAGCGATGAACGCCGATCGAAGAGCATGTCGACCACGTATGCCCAGCCGAGGATCCGTTCCTCCGGATCTGAGAGCGGGTGGTGTCCAAGCTTCGTCCTGTGCCTCTTCAATCCAGCTGATGAAGCACGCGAGCTCCTCTTCTGAGACCTGATCCGCGAGCAGCTGCTGGATTTCCTTGGTGACCCTGTCAGCGGAGACGACTTGAGCAACCCGAGGCAAGACCTTGCGCTCAACGTATTGGTGTGTGCCTTCGAAGGCGGTCGCCCCGAGCAGAACCAAGACGAGAGCGGTGTAGACGGTGATTCGTGCTGCTTTGGACAGTGTGAGAATGAACTGGACGAACGATTTGCCAAATGTGGAAGCGACTTGTTCCCGATTTGGGGCGGTCGAGTATCTCCGTTGAGCTCGGACAATCAATGATGAGGCATGCTTGGGATGCGACACTCCCGAGGCCAGCTGAGCTGTCCTGACGTCCGCAGCAGACGAGGAAGCTGAGGACAGGGATGACCTCGGTCTGCCTTGCCGAATCAGATTGGCATTCCGGGTTGCGACCGAAGAAGATCTTGCGGCTATCCGCTTCAGCGCCTGAGAGACTGTCCGTTGTGGCAGCATCGTTCTTCTTCCTGGCCCAATCTTTTCTCTTGTTGAGTTGGCGGTGGTGATGGCCATGGGTTCCTCAGCAGCTTGTTTTGTTCAATCGTCGAAGCCAAACCACGTGGTAAAAGCATTTATCCGATGATCACGTCGCGTCGCGCGGGAGCGTGTCAGCAACTCAAGCTTGGATCTGCGTCATTCGGTTGGTTGTTGCATTGATTCTTCTTGATCTCGTCCTCGCGCCTCAACAGCATCCTACAAAGTCGATCCACCAGAGTCCATCACTCGACCTCAAGGAAGATTTGACAAGATGCCCGAACTATCATCCTAGTGAGTGGTGCTGCATGTCTGAAGGTATCCCGGACTAGATGCTGACATGCGGAATGCGCCAAACAGCGAGCAACAACGGCTCGAGAACATAAAACGAAATGAACAGCTCATGCGCGAGCTCGACCTGCTCAATGGAGCATCGGGCCTAGGCATCGACCCCGAGACGACTCGACGCGCAAGGAAGGAAGCTGCCGCAGCTGAAGCCGCCTCGCCCGCAGCCCGGGCACGCAAGCCCAAACTCACACCCGCCGAGATCAAAGCTCGCAAAGAAGCAGCCGAACGACGAAAGAAGGAGCGCGAGGAAGCCCGACCCACAAGAGTCCAGCCTCCACGCCGGTCGAGTGCGCGCTTGGCGGGGGTAGAGGCAGACAGTGAGGTTCTCAAGCGCAAGTACGAAGAAGCTGCCGAGGCGGAACGGAATGAGCGCGAGGCCGCCAAGAAGGCACGACATGAGGACCATGATCTCAGCAGACTTACAGGCGGCGGGCTCAGCGAGGCAGATGTCATCGCTCTTCGTTCTGCTTTCACAGGTCTGGGAGCAGCAGGCGACGACGGAGAAGAGGTTCAAGAAAGAAAGATGCGCAACAGCAGTGCTTCTCCTCGCAAATCGAGAACGCAGAGCAAATCAGGATCTAGCTCGATAGAGCTCACCGAACTCAAGGAGGAACTTGACAAGATTGAGCTATGTGCTGTCAACAAGGTCACCTTGCGGCGGATTTACTCCATGGCGTTCCACCCCACGACCGACAAGGACCTTATCTTCGCCGGTGACAAAGAAGGCGCTATAGGCATATGGGAGCCCTGGGCCCAGACGGACGATACTGCCGATGATGAGGACGCGGATGAGGAAGGTGACGCCAGCAAAGCGTCAGGACGGACCTGGTCTGTGCAAGTGCACGGAAAAGATGCGGTCGTGTGTCTGAAATTTGACCCAGCCGATCCTAGCTCGCTCTACTCTTCCAGCTATGATTCAACCATTCGTCAATTACATTTGGGTGGAGCAGGACCAGCACAAAAGAACGTGATACATTCGACAGAAGTCTGGGCAGGCACACCTGATGTCCTGCTCAGCATCTTTGACGTGCTCGCACCTCAGACTCATCCCGACGTGTTCACACATACCCCGGCACCATCCCTGGACGAGCGTAGCATTTGGATTGCCGACCACCGGGGAGGCCTCATACACGTGGATGTACGTGAGCGCCAACGATCGGGTGGAGACGTTGGTACGAGCTCGGCGTCGTCATCGAGTCGAACACGGCGCGGGCTCTCCACGCTCTCTGGCGGAAGCGCGACGTCCAGAAGATGGCAAGTGCACGAGAAGAAGATTGGGGCCCTCTCTGTCAACCAAGCGTTCCCATATGCGATCGCGACGGCTGGGCTGGATCAACATGTGCGGTTGTTCGACGTTCGGGCATTGGATTCGTTGCCCCTGACCATGGAGGCGCCTTACAACTCCACCGCTGTGGATGCCGAGCTCATAGGAACGGTGCGGGATGGTGCTCAGCGCGCCTCTTGTCGCGCGCGACTGGCGTGCACCAGTGTAGATTGGTCGCCGAGAGGAGACCAGCTTGCGGCGCTTTCCTACGATGATGTTGTCAAGGGTGAGTGCTATGCTTTTCCGGCGCGCTGCTGACTTTTCAGTCCACTGAACATTGTCTTCCATGTGTATTCAGTCTGGGACGTCAATGGCAGCGACCTTCGATCTGGATTCGACGACGACGACGACGATAACGACAATGGCGGCTCTGCGGCTCCGAGCGCTACACCATCGACACCACGAGGCAGCAGATCACGACGGAGTGCAGTGAAGAAAGAAGAGGATTCGCCCAAGGGCCTGTTCCAATACTACAAGCGCGAACCCAAAGAAGACGAAGTCGGCTCAGCATCGCCTCGGAAAGCCAAAAATACAAAAAGAAAACTTCCATCGGGCAGCCTGGTTTCACGCCTCGAGACGGAGAACATTCTCGAGAAGCCAGCCCACACGTTTCCGCACAACAACCAGACGGGCAAGTGGCTGACCATGTTCCGGGTCAAGTGGAACCAGAACCCTCAGCTGTTCCCGCACTTCAGTTTGGGATCGATGCATCGGCATGTGGAGATTTGGGCTGGAGATGGGAGTGGGTTGTTGAGAAGTCTGTACGACGAGGATTGGGTGACGGCTGTGCCTGCTGTGACCGCGATGCACCCGAGACGGATGGGTCGATTGGTCGCGGGCAATGCGAGTGGGAAGTGCCACCTGTGGTGCCCACCACCAACCTCTTAAACTAATCCGCCCGGGCCGGGCGACTCATGGAACACCAACAGACATTACTTGTTTGGTATCAAGGAAATGCATCCATGATCCTCTTTGCCAGAGTTTCTCCAGTTGACCAGACATGAACGTTCCTGGATTGAAGCTGAACGACTCATGCTGTCCCGGCAAGACCAACAGATGTGAGAGTCTGTCTTGCTCGAATGATCATTCTGCTTCCTTCGTACAGGATCGCGCCAGAATGAAGGCGAGTCTCCATTGTCGTGTCGAGGGAACGGCGTGGATTATGGTTGATCTAGGAGAGGTACATCAAGCCCATCAGCCAGGGAGAAGAGGAGGGAGAAATCCATCGTGTGCTTGACCTCGAAGTTGGAGACGGGAAATCCATGCGTGCCGGTGATTGAAGGTTGTTGTTGTTGATGATGGTGATGGCGATGGCCATGTCGATGATGGAAAGAGGACGGAGGATGGGAAAGGGACAGGAAGGCACATTGTCAGCTGATCTGGTGAAGGGAAAAAGGTACGGAGCTGCTGAGAAGAGTGACCTACCCTGGTCAAGGAGAAGCTTCGATGCTGTCAAGGCATACAGGATTCCTGAGGTGTGAGCCCGGTGAAGGGCGGCACTCCCTGTTCAGGAGATGTGTCAATGTGTAAAGATGGGGGAGAGGGGGAGTAGGAGTGGGGGCCGCATCAGATTATAGTCTCATCGCTTGCGGTGAAGGGTGGGAAGTTTGAATTCACTGCAGGGCAGTGTTGGGGGCCTTCGATCCTTCCAGCGTCGCCCAGGAATGCTGATCATCGAGCAGGTCGGGAGGCCAACCCCAACCCAACCCGGTGGCCAGCATCCCTGGTGAAACTGGGAGTATCGGACTTCCCGCCCCCGGAGCTGTTTGTTAAGGCGGGGCTCCATGCCGCCGAGGGTTGGTTAAGGCGGGACCCTCACC
>LAXH01000049.1:7970-29593 GCA_001006505.1 Tilletia horrida
CCTATCGGGGACTGTTCTGTGGCCCTTTCTCGGACTTTGGTGGAGCGGCCATGCCAGGGTTCCTCGGAAACGATCAAGGGAATGTGTCATTGGAAGGGTTCGCCCGCCGGCGGAATCCGCCTGAGTCGGCTGGACTTCTTGTCTATACATATGTGTTGTTGCGTTCCTCTTCTCCAATCATGTTCATATTGCACCGCTGTGGGTCAATCACTAGATACACACTTCTTCCTTGTTCTTTGTCTTGCTGGTCGCTTTGGTTCGTGGGTTGATGGCAGCGATAGCGAGGATACTCGGCCGAGAGAGCTTGGCCGGCCCGGCCAGACAGGAAATTAAAGCTCAAGCCTTGAGCTGGATGAAGCCCAGGCTTGGAATCCAGGAGAATGGATGGGCTCGGATCAACGCCTGCGCTGCTCTCTCTGGCGGCAGACTTGTGCCATCATTGACTCGGCTTGACCTTGTTGCTGGCTGCTTCATCACCAAGGAGCACTCCCACACACTCCTCCCACCCAGCATTCCCCTTGTGGTCCTCATCGCCTTTGCCGCTACCTTCTCGCTTGTCGCTTGACGTGTCTCTCATCCTCCAAGTCTTGTTGTTGTCACTCGCCAGCTCGGGGATCAGTGACAGACTTCCCCAAAAAGTGTATTCGAACCCATGGCTTCTGCCGCTCCATCCTCTCAGGTCGCCAGCGGCAACGACAACGCAGCTCACACATCCATGCTGCTCCAGCCCCATCCCCCTCCCAGTCTCCTTCCCTCCGCCCATGGACTCCCTCAAGACGAGTCCGAGGCTGCAGCTCTGGGCGCCTTGTTCCCTCATCCGCCCATCTCCCCTCTCACCGACATGGGCATCTCCACAAGTGAGGCAATGCTCTCGCCCGCACTCAACTCGGTCCCCTTCTCCGTCGCAGGAGCTGCTCTCGCCGGAGACTTCAATGCCTCGACAATTCGCTCTGCCGTCTCACCCGTAGCCGGAGCTCCAACCGGACTCGGAGTCCTCGGCGTCAATAGCCCAAGCAGCGTCGGCAGTGCGGGATCCTTGCCCAAGCCAACCTCGCCCCTGAGCGCATCGCCCTCGCTCGTCGGTACTCCAACCTCGGCCTCGTCCATCCTCCGCAAGGGAAGCACAATCCTGTCGGATGATCATCTCGAGGATTCGATCCAGGCGCGTCTCGACAGCCTCGCTACTTCTCCTGGCATGCATTCAGCTCAGCCGCCTTTGACCTCCACAATCTTACTCGGCCCTGCCAGCACCACAACAGCGGCACCGTTGAATCATCAGCCTCCACCAGCTGCGGCCGAGGAAGCGGTGGCATCTGCCATCATCGAGGAGAACCGGCCAGCAACCTCGTCTATCAGTATCGACGGCGCAGTCATCCCAGGCAGCGAGGTCGCCACGGCTTCGGCTTCCCTCGATCTGCTCGCAGATGCTATTATAGCCACACCGAGTGTGAGCTCGTCCATGATGAGCACGCTGCACGCTGCAGCGAGTGTGGGACCAGAAGTTTCCCATGACATCTCACCAACCGCCTCTCGACCGCGGTCAATCATGCGGGATCAAAGCGCCAGTCCAAGCATGGCTGGATCGCCTCGGTCACCCCACTCGCATCTTCTGTCACACAGTGGCATTCTAGGCCATGCGGTCGCAAATCATCAATCTGTTGCCCTCTCTCCATCCTCAAGCGCGATGGGCGGCTCGCGACACGTTTCCTCGCCCCTTCCCTTCCCACAAGCCGGTGCGGACCCAATATCGCCGGCAAGTCACAGCGGCATTCAAGGTATGGCTGGGATGGACCTCGCCACGTCGCTCGGCCTGGCCGTCGCTGGGCACGAAAGTCCATATTCGACTCGGGCTTCCGTCTCAGGTCCATCGGGAGCAGGAGGACCGAGCGCGGCGAGCATGGGATCTGCTGGGTCTCCCATCTTGTCCGGTGGTTCTGGCACGGTGTCACCGTTCGGCATGTCGTCCCTCGGCCTTGGTCTGGCCCATGCCGTGCCAGGACCGGGACTGCCAACGATGGAAAGCGCGATCCTTCCCAACTCGCGGAGTCTGAGCTTGTACTCCAACCACTCCGGTACAGGAGGTGGTGCATATCCTGGATCCCGATCCATCAGTCCTGTCGCACAAAGAACGGCCCGAACCGCAGCCGTTTCAGGGGTGGGTGCTCGGAGCAACAGTTCGGTAGCGGACAAAGCTCGGCCAAAATCAATGATTCTCGATGGCAACTATGCAAACGAACTGGGCAGTCCTGGCACTGCACAAAGCCCAAATAGCCGAGCAGGAATTCCGGTCTCTCCGGGAAGTCCTCTGGACTCTGTCCGGCGCCGAGGAACCTCAGCATCGCGCAGGACGAGTGGGAAACGGACCGATGGAGCGGGATCACCTTTGTTGGCGTCGATGCACCGGACTGATATGGGTCGTCAGCTAAGTCTCGGTGCGGAGCGCAGAGCCGGCCCTGGCTCGCCTGCCAGCTTGCACGCAAGAGAGGTGCTCTGATAGGCAATGGCAGCAGCGGCGGCGGCTAATGTCTGCTGTAATGGGATCGAATCGACTCGCTGGACCGACCTTCTCTCTCTACCTTGTCCAATGACGAGCGGCTCTGCAAGAACCTCTGCACATCTTTTTCCGGCACCTTGGAATTTTTCCTCGAGTCTGCTCACGTTCTCCCCTCTTTACTTCGTCATCTGTCTATAATCAAGCATTATTCTCCAGCGCGGTATCAGGTGGAGGAAGACCCCCAACTCGACTACATGCGGCATTCATCGCGTCCTTCGAAGGTCTTGCTCGCTCCCTGGCACCGACGGGCTCAGTGTTGTCATGGTATATACTTACTCACAATCTCAAAACAAGGCGACGAACAATGTACATACAGCATCTCAATCTCAAGTTCCAAAGTGGTGTCATCGTGTACCATCATCTGTTCGTGTGACTGGAGGAGAGCTGAGATTTGGCAATGTTTGTTGATGTCTGACCATGACTTTGGCGATGCTGAGGACGTTTCGACTCAGATCATGACCACCACCATCCATCGGGAGCGGTCACCACTTTTCGGCAACTGCTGGTCAGGAGCAGGCAACCCAGCATGTCAGTCGTCCCTGCGCTTCAAGTGGCTACCAGCGCCGCAGCATTCAACTTGCGCAGCGAGGGGGAACGGAGCAAATCGAGTCGGCGGAGGCATCGCACAGACGAGGACGACGAGAACGAGGCTCCTGCTAGCCAACAACAGCAAGCATCTTCATCGAGCGGGCAAGACTCTCACCCCAACGTGAGGTCTGTGGACCTATCCTTGTCAGCTGCCCACCAGCAGCGGCAACAAGATGAAAGCGCAGCACAGACAGAGGCAGGACCGGCGAGGAAGCGGAGACGGAAGAGCCGTCCTCACCTCCTCGGAGGCTCAATCGCACCTGGACCTTGGTCAGTCTCTGACTTGGACAACAGTACCACCAGCAGCAGTCCCAACAGCAGTGTCCACCTGAAACGGTCTGCTGAGGGCAGGAGTCGCGAGCGCGGTGATTCGAGTTCACCTGCAAAGCGGATCCCTCCGGCTGGACGATCTGTGCTGGGTGATGGCTTCAACACGGGCGGCGCACAGGATGCAGCGCCGAAAGCGTCGGGTAGTCTCACCACCACCACCTCAAAGGGGTCCGAAGTCGACGCCGCAGATGCGATGGCGGTCGATGACATCGACCAGAAGTTTGCCGACATGCTACAGGAATTCCTCCGGCTCGAAGCTCCCATGAAGAGCCAGCATGTCGATTTCTCCCAGCTGGTCGAGCCGCCGAGACGCTCCTCTTCCAAGGGCAAGGCGCCGGCGAGGACACCGAAAGAACGCATCATCCCTGGCATGGGACCGCGTCCTTCTGACAAGAAGCCAGGGTCCTCTACGGGCCTAGGAGCAGATGGTGCCCTGCTGGACTCCGCCAACTCGTCGGACTGGGAGGACGAGGAAGAAGGAGAGGACGGTCGTAGCAAGAAGAGGCAAGAAGAGACTGCTGATGATTCCTCGGACCCCGACTACGATCGGGAGGGAGAAGACGAGGACAGCAACTCGGAAGGCTTCTATCGGAACGACTATCCTGAGGGCGAAGGGAACGATGATGATGCGGGCATGTTCTTCAACAGCGAAGAGGAGGAAGATGAGGATGAGGAAGCCGAGGCGAGCGACCAGTACGGCGACGAGCTTGACTACGGGGCCGGCGGCGATGGCGATGACTTTGAGTGAGGCTACCACTGCCTGCCGTGTACCTACCTGCTTCTTTCTCTTGTTGGAACACGACTGAGCTGTCTTGATGCTGTTGCTTGATTTGTTTGTTGAGCTTCTTGAGCATCGGATAAAGTCACAAAATTTTTTGGGAAGGAGGAGAGGAAAGACCCATCGTGAGGACTGGCAGTCATTCAGCTACCTCTCCATCACATACGTACACTTACAGAAGTCAGGTCGAAGATGGCAAAGGCAACAGCAGCAAAGGCAGCGCCAACGAAGAGCGGCTCAAAGTCAGCAGCCAAAGCCTCCAAGCCTTTGGGCAAGGCACCGGCGGCAGCTCCTGCAGCAAAACCTTCCTCCAAACCAGCCCCCCTCAAGAAGGCCAAGAGCTCCAAGCCCGCCGTGCAGCAACACTACGAAGATCAGGGCGACGAGGATGACGATGAGGAGGAGGGCGAGTCCGAAGAGGCTGCATCGAAGCAGAGCGCGACCCCAATCGATGTAAAGAAGCTGCCAAGCAGTAAAGACGATGCCGCTGTCAAGGCCAGACTGGACAAGGTACAAAGCTCAAAGAAAGCCCACAAGACTGTGAGTCCCTCGCGCGCAATCGGTCTGTCTGGAAATGACATTACAATTTTCTGACACAGCTGTCCTCCTCTGTGCTTTTTTTTTTTTCCTCTTGTTCGTTCGGGCAGAAGGAGGTCCCTGGCGTGCTCTACATTGGCAGATTACCCCACGGCTTCCATGAAGAACAGCTCCGATCCTACTTTTCCCAGTTTGGCACTGTCACTCGTCTGCGACTCAGCCGCAACCGAGCCACGGGCGCCCCAAAGCACTACGGTTTCCTCGAGTTTGCCGATCGTGACGTGGCTGCAATCGTGCGGGAGACGATGGACAACTATCTGCTCGACGGACATCTCATCCAAGTAAAAGAGGTGCCTGAGGAGGAGGTACATGAGAGGCTTTGGGCTGGTAGCAATCGCAAGTTCCGCCCTGTGCCTCAAGACCGACTGCAAAGGCTCAGACACGATGCTGTGAGTGCCCCTTCTCACCACGCGCCCTTTTGAAAACAACGGTGTGTTCTGACCTGTTGCTGCCTAAATGGTCTGGCTCTTATACACAGCCCAAGACGGATGAGCAGAAGGCAAAGGTGGAAGCCAAGCTGGTCAAGCGGGAGAAGCAGCGCAAGCGCAAGCTCGAAGCTGCCGGAATCGAGTACGAGTACGAGGGCTATCAGAAAGTCTGAGCGTGACCTTTCCGCATCCCTTCCCCTTTTTTTGGGTTTCCCTCACCCTCTCTGTACTGTAACCTGTTCCAATGCTATGCCTTCCTCGACGTCCCACCCCAGCCCTGCATTTTTCATCTACAGCTCAAAGCACCACCATGAACAGCCATCCTTTCGCGCGTGAGGATAGACCCGTCAGTGACTGGGAAGGAGAAATGACACATGCGGGAGGGGGATCCTTTGCATGGGAGAGAGAGGGGCAGGACATGACAAGCACACAAAGTGGAATCACGTATGAGCGGGAACCAAGCGATGACCGGGGACAGGAACAGATGTGGGTGCAAAATCTTGTATGAACACAGGTGTGAATAAAAGAAGTGGGATGGGCAAAGGGAGGGAAGAAGTGAGAGAGCTTGGCCTACCTCCGGGCGCCACCGGAGGCTACTGCAGCCGCTTGTTTGTGCTTAACCTCGGCAGCCGCTTTGGAGACTTCGGTGACGGAGGCGGATGTTGGGATCGCCGGTAGCGCTGACGATGGTGCAGCTTCTATTGTTAGCCGCGCTGCTCGGTCGCGCGCTGTTTGGACCGACTCGACGTATCTGCATTTGGCAAATTTCAATCTTGAGGAGTCAGCTCTCTTCAAGTCATCAACGTATTAGAGACATCATCGGACTCACGTGCTTGGGAACCAACCAATCCTGCCGTCCCGTGTCCGCCCTCTCCACCATTGTGATTCTTGTCCGGTCGAAGGGTCATGTTTTGAGAGGACGGCTACGATCTCGTTGGGTTTCAAGGAGAGTTCGAGCGGGTCTGCGGCGTTGTATGCATACAGTGCTCGCACAAAGGCCAGTTTGCTGGGATCGAGCTCGCCGTCTTGTGGTAGCATCATGCCTCCTGGCTGGTTTGGATTGAATTGGCCCCCGCCAGTAGCCGCTAGTCTGGCGCGCTCTTCTTCTTGTCGCTTGGTGATAATCTTGACGAGCTTGCCCATGAGATATGGCAATCCGACGACGGCGAGGAAGAAGATGACCATGGGCCGCTTGTCGTGCTTCTGCCGTGGCTGTCCTCCTGGTCCGCCAATGGCTTTCCTGCCCCCTCCCTTGGTGAAGTCTGCAAATTCTCTGGCGTCCAGGTCGACTGCGGGTGCTTGCCCGGTGACCTTGAGGAGCATGTTCTTCATAAACTTGGCGAGGGTGAATAAGCTGAGCACCTGGCCAAGCCGAGTGACCTGATCGGCGACTCCGACCATGGCAAAGAAGGAAGAGTGGGTGGCCATAAAGGTGGATTCGAGCATCTGTGCAAAACCTCCAAAGGCGCCTACGATGGAGCCGATGAGTTCAAAGGTGGCTTGGGTGCCACTCTCCATCCGTTGGGTCAGGGAGGGATCGCCTGGCATGCCTGGTCCACCCATCATGCCTCCACCCATGCCGTATCCGCCCATGCCCATGCCATATCCACCTCCGTATCCATATCCGCCTCCTCCTCCGTACATGGAGCTGCCGTATCCGCCGTACATGGAACCGTAACCGCCTCCAAAGCCGCCGGTGCCGTACATGGAGCCCATGGAGCCGTACGCGCCCATTCTTGAGTATGGGGTTGAGTATGAGGAGCCGTATGTGCCGCCGAGCCCGCCGTAGGTCGAGCCTAGGCCTCCATATCCTGTGCCTGCGCCGGTTCCCTGGGCATAGGACGAGGTGGAGGCGAAGGTGGAGGGACGGTCTGGGATGACGGGGGGTGCTGTGCTGGCAGTGGTGGTGGCTGCTGTTGATGCTGATGAGGATGAGGCTGTTCCTGCTCCTGCTCCTGCGCTCTCCCAAGGTTTTGGTGGTGATGGCATCTTTGCGCTTATATCCTCTCCTTGCTGTCGATGTCGTTGGTCGTGGTCCAAGTCTGGCTTGCAAGTACATACGAGTAGTCTTGCTCAGCTCTGGCAACTTTTGAAGCTGCAACTCCACAAATGCAGACTTCGCCGAATAAACCAGGGAAAAGAGCATAACAGACAAAGATTTTTTATTGTCCAGCTTGTGCAAGGGCATTCCGCACTGCTGCATTTCACTTCAAAGCAAGAGGGCTACATCATGGACATGATATGGTCTGCCAGCCGCAGCTGCTGTTGAGCCGCCCATGTCAGCTCCGACTGCTGATCCCGTCGAAATCTCGGCGTGTGCCTCGCCAGCTCTCCTCCTCCCCGTACCGCAGCCCCTCCACTTCTTCGCTGCCTCAGCGCCGGCGTCACCGTCATCGACAGGGCCTCCCTCGTCGCCTCGTCCAGAATCTCATTCACCTGGTTCCGAAGCACCGCATCCTCTCCCACACTGGCAGCCGCAGATGCAATCCGAGCAGATGAAGATGCATATCGACTCCGGGATGTCAACTCTTGTGCAGGCGTCGACAAGAAGCCAATTCTTTTTGCTTTTCGAATGGTCCGACTGACGCCACGAAGATCCCGGAACAGGCTCCAGTGCAGCTTGATCACATCTGCAAACAAGGCCTGCGTTGATCCTAGCACCAGCGACTCTGTCGACCGAGCCCGGGTCACCTCTACCACGGACAGAGCCGCATATGGGCTACGGAGATGGTCCCGGAAGTGAAGAAAGAGCGAATGCAGGGCTGGCGCATAGAAGGCCGTCTCGATTCCGTACCGTGGCTTCTTCTTGGGGGTACTGCTTGATGTCGTCGTCATCGTCGTTGACGAGCCATCTGCTGCAGCTGGCGACGGAGGGATGCCCCAGATGTTCTCGTTTGCCCAGGCCCACGTCTTCTGGACGGTCCCACAGGCATTCAGGGCCTCTTTGACTTCGTCCATCTTGATGTCGACTTCGAATGGAGTGACTGCCGTGGCCGCATTGCCCTCACGCAGGCGACCATACCGACTCCGGCCGTATTGACTTGCTCTTCGACACGGTGTACACGAGGCGGCCACAGCAGGGGCAGAGGCAGAGGCAAATGCGCACCTCGAGATCGCTCTTGAGGATGTCAGCAGCAGGGCCGAGGTCGATGCAAAGGAGGACGCCATGACTGGCTTGATGATGCTGGAAGGAGCTGGACAGATCGAGAGTGAGCTTGGCAAGAATGCTCAGCTCCAAAGAAATTTGGAAGCTTTGGGCCGCGCCTCAAACTTGGAAACAATTTTGGGATGGAAAACCAGATCCCATCTTTTGAAAATTTTGAGGGAAGCGTGCCTGAAATCGAGCATGATTAGATAACAAACAAAAGCCAGCTCGGGTCGGCGCGGTGAATGCTCGGAGCTCTCATCACTGCTCTCACTACTCCTACTCCTACGACATCGATACATACCTCGCTCATCTCTGTCTCTACCTACCCTTTCTCTCTCCTGCTTTCTGGCCGCGACTCGACCTCGCACACACAGAGCAATTGACAATGTCCCTCGCAGGCACAACCGACGCCTCGGGCCAATTACCGCCGCAGCAGCAGGACAGCCGGAGGAGAAGACTCGTCGTCCTCGGCTCCCGCGCCGTCGGCAAGTCCTCCATCTGCCATCGCTACGTAGAAAAGACGTTCCTGCCTCTCTACTACCCCACCATTGCCTCCACTTTTGACAAGGAACTCCAGTTCCAAGGCAAGTCCTACACCCTCGAGATCCTCGACACCGCGGGCCAGGACGAGTACTCCATCTTGAACTCCAAACACGCAATTGGGATCCACGGCTACGTCCTCGTCTACTCCGTCGACAGCCGTGTCAGCTTTGAGATGATCGACACCATCAGGGATAAGATTCTCTCCTACACCGGGACCGAGTCGGTGCCCTCGGTCATCGTCGGACAAAAGTGCGACTTGCACCTCCAGCGACAGGTCTCCGAGGACGAGGGCAAGGAGCTCGCGGCCAGGATCGGGTGTGCATGGGTCGAGGCCAGTGCCAGAGAAGATATCAATGTTGGTCAGTAGCCCCGCGCGCTCTTCCTCCCTCACCCCATCTGAGCTTTCACCAGTGCTGAAGGTCGTGTCTGCACTCTCATGCGCGCACACAGACAAGATCTTTGAGCTCTGCTTGGCCGAGATTGACCCCCCTGGACGACCAAATGGACCAGAACCACAATCGAGCAAATGCATCGTCGTATAGATGTCCCTTTCCCACATCATGGACCTCCTCCGCCCACTCATGTCAGCCGGCCTCATTCATCAATCTCGCGCGCGCGCGCGCTCTCTCTCCAACTCTCAGCATTTCCCCCTTCCCCTTTGTTCTAGTCACGCTAATCGGGACCCAAGCTCCGCTCAAGTCTTTTTTCCGCTTCTCCTCCAAGCGTTCCTGCGCCGCACCAGCAGCCGTCCTTGCTCTTCCTCTCTTGTTCATTCTCTCCTGACGTCGAATTCTCACCTCGAGGTACAGTCAAAATATTGCGGATCTCTCGACACAGAAGGCGCTCCCTTGTGCATATCTTATCGTAGCTCGGCCTTCCTTTCTTTGCCTGTTCTCCTCCTCGCTTCTTCGCTCAGTCGTTCGTCCTCGCTTCCAACATCGCTGTCCGCTTCCAAAGTTATTCCCCCACGTCCAAGAGGCTCTCGAATCCCTGCACTTTGTAATCTTCTTTCTCCTCTTCAACCGGCGCTCCTCGCCCATGGCCATGGTACCTATGCTCTCGCTGTGTGAAAGGCCATGTATGCCAGGAAGGCATGAGAAGCTGCAAAAGGGTTCAGAAAGCTCCGAGAGCAACACCGCCTGACCACTTCCTGATCAAAGCTCCGCTCACGAACACCACGGGCAGGCATCATGGACACCCGCGTTACGCTTGTTCTCTGAGAAAGAAAGGGCCGACCCGTCCTATTCGACAGCTCCCGCTACGATGCGATTCCTCAAAGTCACACCCTCGCTCGCCTCTGCTTCAGCTTCTGCTTCTTCCTCATCTTCTGCTTGATGGTCTTCTCCTTCCTGTACGCACTCTTTCGCACCAGGCATTGTCAAATCAATAGAACTCCTGCAGGCATTGCATTCATCTAAGAGAACTCCTGGGCCGGTCCTGTGAGAATCAGTCCCACGATCCTGTAAAGAAAATGAGAAGGGTCAGCGCTTAGCGCACCAGAATTCAAATCCAAAAGCCTCACAGTCCAAAGAGACCCAGGATGCTGCCAAAGATTTCGAGCACGAGCACCTTGACGAACAGTTGTGGATCCGTCGCATCAGCCACCGCCGCATTCGCTCCCGTCACTCCGACCGCAACACCACACAGCAGATTACATGCTCCCACAGTAATGCCGCCCCAGAACAGCAAGTGGCCCGTCAGATAGTTTTCCCCCGAATAGAGCGAATCTGATCGTCCGTCGGCGAGCGATCCCGTGATCTTCGAGGAGAAGACGATCGCGATGATAATTCCGTAGATGGCGACAACCTCGCAGAAGATGATGCTGATCAGGTTCTTGGTTGTGATCCGGGGTGCGCGGACACCGGCGCCCAAGATGCTGGCTCCGGTGATGAAGATGCCCCAGCCGGCGCCAACGACGCTGAGGCCGATGCAGAGCGCGATGCCGGTCATGGCGAATGCATATGGCGATGTCTCTTCTAGGAATTTGCCCACATTGAAGCTTTCGCCCGAGCCTGTGAAGGGTCAGGAAGGAAGGATGACATGAGATCCTTGAAGAGTTGTGTGCAAGTAGATTGACAGCGTGGTGAACGAACCTGTTAGGAGCGCATACAGCCCTACTGTGGTTGCCAAGGATGCCACCGAGGCTGATGAATACGCCAGCACACCCGGCATGACTGTGTGTATATGCTATGAGCGCAGCTTCGTTCCGTTTGATGAGCGCAGCAGCTTGAGGGTGTTGTGGGTTGGATTCTGATCAATGGTCGTTGATCCCAGAGTCAAGATGAAGCCGTGTGAGGTTCGTGCGAGGGGTTGGATGCCAGGCAGCAGTGGAGGAGGTTCATGTCGAATTTTGGAAAAGCGCTGTTTTCTAGAGCAATTTTGGAAAGCCAATTCTGACCCCCGGCTCTCATGTGGGAGCAGTGAAGAGACCGAAATCGGGTGGATCGGGCGAGATGAGAGCGGAGAGCAGCGCAATTTCACGATCTTCTTGACTTCCCTTGTTCCCTCATCACACATCCCCTCGGCCCTCCTCACAGCTCAATCTCATCCCCCCCTCCAGCAGCAGCAGCCCAGCATGTCAGACGAAGCGGCAGGCAACATCGACTCTCAGTCCTTCGAGAAGCAAAAATCGGACAACAGCGCCCTCAAGTCGTTCATCTCTGGTGGTTTCGGAGGCACCTGCTCCGTCCTCGTCGGACACCCCTTCGATCTCACCAAGACCCGTCTCCAGACTGCCCCGCACGGAACCTACAAGGGCGCCATCGATGTCGTGCGCCAGACCATTGCCGCTGATGGTGTCCGCGGTCTCTACAGAGGCATGGGCCCTCCCCTCGTCGGAGTGACTCCCATCTTTGCCCTCTCCTTCTTCTCATACGATCTCGGCAAGAAGCTCGTGTACGCAGCTACACCCAAGCGAACCGACCCCGCTCTCTCCTTACCAGAGCTCGCCTTCGCCGGCTTCTTCTCCGCCGTGCCCACCACCCTGGTCGCCGGTCCAGCAGAGCGCGTCAAGGTGCTGCTCCAACTACAGGGCCAAGGCAACGGAGCCGGTCCCAAGTACAATGGTCCCGTCGATGTCGTGCGTCAATTATACAAGGAGGGCGGCCTCAAGGCCATCTGGAGAGGAACGGGCGCCACCTTGGCCAGAGACGGTCCTGGATCAGCAGCCTACTTCTGCGCATACGAAGCCGTCAAGCGCATGCTCACCCCACCAGGCGCGTCGCCCTCGGACCTCAACCTGCTCAACGTCATCACCGCCGGCGGTCTGGCTGGTATGGCGATGTGGACCATTGCCATTCCTCCGGATGTAATCAAGTCGCGCTACCAGGGCGCACCTTCGGGCACATACTCGGGCTTCCTGGATTGCGCGCAAAAGACGGTGCAGAAGGAAGGTGTCAAGGCCCTCTTCCGCGGTTTCGGCCCCGCCATGGTCAGAGCCTTCATCGCCAACGGCGCCACTTTCGTGAGTTTTTTTTTTGTTCTCTTCTGCCCACTTTTCCGTCCTCTTTTGGTCCTTGGGCACGTCTTCTGATCTCGTCCTGTAATCCTTACAGCTCGGAGTCGAAGTCTCGCTCAACGCCATGAACAAGCTCTTCTAAGCATCAGGCATACTTGCGAAAAGGGATCTTAGAGAGAGAACAAACGGAATATCAGAAGCGCAATACAGTTATGTTTTCCCGCACTTTCCATCGTAGACTCCAAAAGCACAAGCAGAACAGAAGAACCCGGGCGACTCTGCCAGTAATCTTTCCACGCGTAACCCCTTCTTTCTTTCCCCCTTCCTTCTTTTGCTTGCAAACGTTCTCACGAGCTCTCCGACCTCTTCTTCTTCTTCTTCTTCTTCTGCTTCCCCTTTCCTTCTTTTTCTTCTGGGTGACACTGAACTGAACAGTCGTGTTTCCGGCCCTTTCTCGTCCGTTTGTGCATCTCATCTAGTCCGTTCCTCGCGTCGTCGTCGCATTGGGAAGAATAGACTTTTTGCATCTCACGCCAGCTGGAATCATCGGTCTCGTTCCGACGTCGTTCCGACGTCGGAGCTAGAAAGCTATTGCATCCGAGTGTGGTGTGGTATCAATGGCGCGTGTCAGTCCGACATGACGTGAATCAATGCTCGTTGAACCAGCACCGGCTGTCGCTGGGAAAGGACGAGAACGCGGCGTAAGCCTGGCCTGGTCTGAAATTGAAGATGACATTGCTGTGGAGAGACAGAAGGAGTTGCGAATGGTACAGGATCAGTCTGCAAAGATGAAGTTGAAGCGCGATAGCAGATGTGGTAACGCTGATAATTGGGGGCCATATCTGGAAAGAGACATCACTGTTCAGCATCCCAGCGCGATGTATGCGCGCATTCATTGAAAAGCCTTCACCTTGCAGCATTATCGTAGAGCTCGAACAGTGGCACAGCCAACAGCTTCATGTTCTTGGGCACCGCTATGACCTCTGAAGATTGAGGTGCAAAGGATTCGAATGAGTAAACGACAGCGCCACCTTTGCCAGCGACCACAGACTCACTGTTTGGAGGGATGCCCACTAGGAACATCTTCTTGCATTCTTTGGGTTTTGTTATGTGTGGTGGGACGTAAGGATACTAGATGGAGCGAGACGGATGACGACGTCAATCAGCACGATGGACTAGAAAACGATGGTCCAGTGCCAGGCTTCAAGGACTCACCATGAAAGTCTCAAAGCTTGGTCTCCACCATTGGGCGAGGCATTCGCCAATGTCCCATTCGACGGGCTGAGGTACCATCTGGCCGTTGGGCCCCGGTTCCACTGGTGCTAAGCGATCGTCTAGTCTTTCCTTGATTCCGCTCGTCTCGTCTTCGCCTGGTCGGAGGTAGTCTCCCGGTCTAAACTCGAAGAGAGAGAGTGTGTGCTGTGAGCCAAGAACGATGTGGTGGAATTTGGACAGCGACAAGGCACCAAAACTCACAGCTTGAAGAACGCGTTTGCAATCTGAAGCATGAGGATATGAGGATGCCCGTGCTCGTGCACGACGAGGACGCCCTCGACTGTTCTCCTCATGCCGAAATCCTCATAGTTGTTTTGCAACCGCTGTAATCGTGCTGCGACGGAGGGATCTTCTTCCGGTTGGTGCTCCTTTGTGGTGAAGGTGTACGATGATAATGGGTACAGCGTGTATGTCGATTGTGCGGCCATCTTTGTAGCTTTGGAAGGGTTTGCAACAAGCTGGTCGATGTTGGGCTGCTGCTCCAATGACATCCACGAAGATCTTCTTGAGCTGGGACAAGAAATCACAAAAGGCTCCGAGGATGAGATGCTCAGACTCCATCTCGACATGGAGAGGCACATATTTGACGGGCGAGGCAAGTCAACGTCAGCCAGGGGGAGATGCAGTCGTCTTCTCGCAACCCAGCCGCATCTGGCCTGCTCTCCGTCCAGGCGGAGCTGCGTCAAAGACAGAAGGCAGCAACATCCTCATCCTCCGCCTCAGCCTCAGCCTCGACATTATCTGAAGCAGATGACTACAACTTGAAAGCGTACAAGGGCAAGAAGCTCTCCTCAGACTTTGTCGTCCCAAAGGAGGGCACCAACCATTATGATCCATCAGAACCGTCGCACAAGCGGAGGAAAATCAAGCCCGACCCCATCCTGGACAAGTACAGGATTAAAGGACGAGATCCCAATGCTGCGATTTACTCGGCCACCGCAAAGACTCCCTCTGCCAAGCTAGAAGCGGAGCGGCTCAAAGTGCTGCGCGCAAAGGCGAAGGCATACGAATCTCTGTCCTCAAGACCCCACTTCGATGACGAGGACGATGGCGACGAGGATGATCCCGAGGGAGTTCTCATCGATTTCAAAAGGAAGGCTGCGGAACATCAATATGAAGATGACGATGAGGATAGGAGAAGCGGTAGTCACTCCGATGGTCACTATCATCAAAGGGAGGAAGAAGAGGAAATGGTCACCTACATCGATGAGCTGGGTCGAACAAGGACTGCGCCGCGCAGCGAAGTACCCCGCGAGCTCCTTCCCGAGAACAACCCAGAGAGCAGCAGCAGCTTCACCGCCTCCTCCTCTGCTCTACCCCTCGCCTACGGCCGCCAGACCGCATTCCCCATCTATCGCCCTCCCTCACCCAAGCTACGCGCCGCCCGTGCTCTTCGTAGAGAGGTTGAATCAGGCGAGCCACCAAGACCGACCCATTTCGACCCCAAGGCGGAAGTGCGGAATCGAGGCGCAGGGCTGTTCCAGTTTGCCAAGGACGAGAAGGAGCGCCAGACACAGATGGACGCTCTGCAACGCGAACGGGCGCGGACAGAGCGAGAGAGACTTGGCCGTCTGGGCGGAGGAGTGGATGGCTCAGGTGGTACCCCCTCTTCCTCGTCGTCGTCGGCGCAGCAGCAGCAAGGCTTTGCTTCGGCTGAAGACCGGCCGTGGGGCGGGGAAGGGCACGATCATGAGGAAGGCGGACTCGGTCCAGATGCGTACGAGGACGATCATCGTATTCGTCAGCAACAGATGTACGCTGCAGAAAGAAGGCACGGGGACCGTTCAGCTCCGGCATCTCCTCCTCCTTCCTCATCAGCTCCTGTGCTAGATCCGTTTGCTGCCGTGGAGCTTGCCGCGGCTCAGCAGAAGAAGCGCAAGAAGGACCAGAGATGAAGTCTCAAGCCTTGCACTTTGTCGTCGTATCGCTGGACCTCCCAACCCAACTCTTGTCAGCCAGCTCGGCAACCCCTCACTGTATCATCAGATTGCACCCCTTTCTTTTGAAATGTACCATGCCGCATGCATTGTCTCGCAGCCAATGCGTACTTCTGCAAGCCCTGCTTCTCGAACCTTGGCACACGGCGCTGTGCGGTCTGGCTCGACCTGGCCGTGTCCATACTCGCAAGAGACTTGGGCCTGAGCTCAGACTGGATGGGACGGGAGCATGAAGTGTGGATGCGATTCAGGCGATGGTGTACAGTGCCATGATGATACAAGCGAGCGAGACGTAAGGCGATAACCGTTCGCCTGCAACGAAAAGGAAGAACCGATGATCAGCAAGGCATACTGAGCAGGGTTCCAGTTTACTGAATGGTCGCACCTATTCTTGCGCCTTTGAAGAACAGACCGAGGAAGCTAGCAGGGCCGAGTGCATGGAAGGAAGGGTGATCAGGAACGAGCTGCGCCGATGAGAGTTGAGCGATGGGGGTGTGCACTGCTCTCACCCTTGCTTGTTCCTGTCGATCAGGCCTGGAGCTGATGCGCGCACATATGTGCATGTGCAGATGGTGAGCAGGATGACCAGGAGCAGCGACTGGAAGTTGAACAGTGCCGACTAAGGGAGTGGGCAAGCAGGGGAGTGTGGATGTCAGCTGCATGGAAAGCACAGCCAGAAAAGGGCTGGGGGGGCTCACGAAGAACGGATAGCATGTAACCCGCATGTGTGTCTACGTACCATGTTGGAGCTGTGCGACTGTCTCGCGTCTCGTTTCTGACTCGAGCTTCTAGATGACCGTCGACATCAAGGAGCTGCTGGGATGACGAGAAGATCTGTTGGTCTGTGCCATGCTCTCACAAATTTCAGAGAGCTGAACCGAACAATTGGCCCTTGCCGATGCACTCTGGGGAGGACGGCACAACATCAAGAAGAATGCTACACTTGTTCCAGTGACTGGCTGAGCTCTTCAAGAGATGCACCTTCCTTCTCATTCTGTCGTTCTCCCGCTCTTAGCTTCTTACCCATGCACCGTCAATGAGGTATTGGAACTGATTTTTTCTCCCCTCAGACAACGTCTAGACCTGCTCAACCTCATGCCCGGAGTATGCTTGCAAAGAGTCGAAGTCGGGCATCGAGAGCAGATGTCCATCTGGTGTCATCATGCTCTCTTCCTGATGGGACGACGTCGAGGCTCGTTGCTCCCAGAGCACAGCCACGGCATTCCTGCCAAGTTTGGGGGAACAATCGGGCGTTCTCCAGGCTTTGACGGGAGACTTGCAGCTTAGATTCTCTCAGCAGATCCGTTGCCGATGTTGGGGTCAATCTTTTGGGACTTCGTCCTGAGCTTTGCGGTCCTTTTCGGATGCCATCCTTCAGGAATCAGGAAGTTCAGATGTTCGTCGTGATGCTCTGGGGGGAAAGGAGCGCGTCGAATGGCTGTGATGGTCATTGATTCGGCCGAGTCCTTTCCCCCGAAGCGTTTCTTTTTTGGTTTCTCATTTTATCAGCGCGGCACCAATGTCCTTTGAGTTTAGCGGGCCTGTGGTTTAAAGTGTGGCAGCATGTTGTGTGGCTAGCGGTTTGATGTGCAGACCTCAGACAATTGGAACAGGTACAAGTCTACTCGTGCACCTCCAATAGCTAGACTGTCCGTCCCTGGTCCAGAGCAGCCGGACTGTCCGCTGTCACGTACCTGAGACCTTCCGTAGGATGAATGAGCATGATAAGCCAAGTTGACAGGGCGGTCATCCCGTGCTAAGATCCTTGGCCAACCCGCTATGTAAGAGAGAGAGATGTCCATGAGCAGACATTCCCACGGTCGATAGATGCTGGTGGGCGTGATGTTGCAATCTCATCACGCTCTCTTGAGCAATCATATTCTTGCTCTGGTGCTCTCTGCATCGCGCACGGGAAGATGTGCTTGTACAACATGTATCCTCGGAGTCCGCATCGGTTCATGCACGAGATTGCCTATCAGCCAGAATGAATTGCAGCACTTGACATTCACACACGGGAAAAGACGTCGTGAAGCAGTCAAAAGGCATCCCCGGCAGCCTCCTCAACTCTGTGACCTCCTCTGCTGCAGCATGTCTTGCTGGACCACATTGGGCCTTTTCCATACACTCTCAATGTGCGACGCAGGATAGTACTGTGTCTGTCCGACGGAGGATGCAGGGATGGGCCGTTGATTGTTAAGATGTGTGTTCATGCAAGTTGCATCTGCAGGCTGCAGGAAGCTGCATGTTCATCCGCATGACCCGGAAATCTTTGAGCAAGCCTCTCTCCCTCCTTCTCCAGACCAGTTACGAATGTTGGGGGCGTACAGTCAGCACATACATACAACATACATTTGTGCATCTGCGCTCTCCCACTCGGACTCTCTGGCAAATTTGTGTCAGCCAGACCGCGGTTCAGCTGTTTCTTCTGCGGGGGCAACGACGGCAGCGGGAAATGTTCTGTCAAAGTCGAGCTCTGACTGGTAAAAAGGCGACTCAAGTCCAAGTCGTCTCTATCTCTGTGCCAAAGGAGTCCCCGATGACCTGGAAGTTGACGCCCTGGACTATGGTCCATCGCGACATCTGTCAAGCTTCAGGGACTGGCTCGACTCCTTCAAGGCTGACAGCAGCAGCAGCAGCGCTAACAAGGTTACCTAGCGGACAACAGACCAGCGTGCGAGAAGCTTGAGGTTGAGACAGATTATGGTTCCATTTGCCCATCCCTTCTGTGTGCCTGTTCACGAGATGTCCGGGAGATAATCCACTTAAATTGGTAAACAAACCAGAGGCCGAGATGAGAAGTGAGAGTGAGAGAGAGAGAGGTCGCGTGGAAAGAAGCAAGAGAACGAACCCTCTCTGTCGTGCTGCTGAGGAAACACGCCAAAGAAATCTGGGCACTGGGGCTAAAAGACTAAATGGCCATTCTCGCCCGCTAAACTAAGGACCCACTCATAAATTACGAAGGTTAACTGATTGCCGCCTGAGGATTCCTCGCATCGCCTCTGTCCAGTGTCCACCAACGACGTCGAATAACAATACATATCAATCAATCAATCAAACCATTTCCACTCCAGCTGGGAAGCAAGACAGATCAATGACTGGCACATCCCACACGACACGGGTCCAATAATCGCACCTACCTGCTCAGATGCCTCTCCCCTGCTTGCACGCTTCCTCGCCACAGTATCGGGATGTCAAGGGATGTCCGAAGCCCCGCTGTAATTCTGATAAGCAATCGTTGTAATCTACCACGCATCCAGGCACTCATTCCACCTTGCTCCAGCATGATTGCGTGCATACCTGGACGCGTCCCTGGCCACATCGGCATGCCATGTCCCAAGGTATTAAAAGGTCCACACTGCCGCCTCGTTTCCATCGCGCCCGACGTTCCTAGCCATCCTGTCTGTTCTCCCCACCCATCCCCTACCCCGTGGCTCACAGGACTCCAGTCACCATGTCTGCCCACCTGGAAAAGCACGCCCCCGTGGCAGTGCAAGAAGATATCGACGGCAAGAGTATCGAAAAGTCCCTCGACGGCGCCGACCTTGAGCACGTCGAGGCCGACCTCAACAGGGCCATCGTCACCCACCGCCTCAACGACCCCAACCTCGACGTCGAGATCATCGACCAAGCCGAGTCTGCTCTCGAGAAGGGCGACATCAAGGCCGAGCTCCGGCTCGAGGACGCCCTCCAGGATGACAGTATCTACCCCGAAGTCCGAGCCGCCGTGCCCAACGTCGACGACCCCACCATGCCCGTCAACACATTCCGAACATGGTTCATCGGTTTGATCTTCACCATCCTCCTCTCCGGTCTCAACCAGTTCTTCTCTTACCGTTACCCCTCCGTCTTCATCTCATCCCTCGTCGCTCAATTGGTCGCGTTTCCCTTTGGAGTTTTCCTGGCCAAGGTCCTCCCCACCAAGGTCTTCTCCACTCCTCTCGGCTCTTTCACCCTCAACCCCGGTCCTTTCAACATCAAGGAGCACACCATGATCACCGTCATGGCCAACGTCACCGCCGGAGGCGCGTACGCCACTGAGGTCCTTGCCGTTCAACGCTTCCTCTACGGACAAAGATGGGGCGCTGGATACCAGATCCTGATCGTCATGTCTACCCAGCTCATCGGTTTCTCCTACGCCGGTTTCTGCCGTCGCTGGCTCGTCTGGCCCGCGGCCATGATCTGGCCCGCCGACCTGGTCCAGACTGCCCTGCTCTCCACCCTCCACCACAAGCAGCGAGCCGAAAGTGGACGCATGCGCCGTGAGAAGTTCTTCCTCATCGCGTTCATCGGTGCCTGGTGCTGGTACTGGTTCCCCGGTTACATCTTCACTGCCCTCAGTGCCTTCAACTGGGTCTGCTGGATCGCACCCAACAACATCAAGGTCAACCAGCTCTTCGGTGTCACCTCGGGTCTCGGCATGGGTGTCCTCACCTTCGACTGGTCTCAGATCTCCTTCAACGGATCTCCTCTCGTCACCCCCTGGTTCACCGAAGCCCAGACTCTGTTCTCCCTGGTCTTCTTCTTCTGGTTCCTCACTCCCATCCTCTACTACGCCAACTACAACTACGGTGCCTACCTGCCCATGCTCAACAACCACGTTTTCGACCGCTTCGGTACGCGATACGCCGTCAAGACCCTGCTCACCCCCGACGGCACTTTCAACGCGACCGCATACAACGGCTACAGCCAGCAATACCTGCCCATCCCCTTCATGCTCGCCTACGGTCTCAGCTTTGCCACTGTCACCGCCATCCTGGTCCACGTCTTCCTCTACTTCCGCCACGACATTGTCCGCCAGTTCAAGAGCTCGCTCAAGAACGAGCCCGATATCCACGCGCGTCTCATGGCTCGCTACAAGGAGGTTCCCAACTGGTGAGTAGCAGCAATCCATGAAAAGACGCGCCTGCTCAGAGTCGCATCATAATTGACCCTTCTTTGTTAACCAAACACAGGTGGTACCTTGCCGTTTTCCTCGTCTCCGTTGCCATGGGCTTTGCTGCCACCCTTGCCTGGCCAACTCACCACCCCGCCTGGGCCCTTGTCCTCGCTCTCGTCATCGCGGCCGTCTACACTCTGCCCATTGGTATCATCCAGGCCATCACCAACCAGCAAGTCGGTCTGAACGTCATCACCGAGTTCATCATCGGCTACATGCTGCCCGGACGACCCGTCGCCATGATGATCTTCAAGACCTACGGCTACATTACCATGGCTCAGGCCCTCTCCTTCGTCTCCGACTTGAAACTCGGCCACTACATGAAAGTGCCTCCTCGCGACATGTTCACTGCTCAGGTTGTCTCCACCATTCTGTCCGTCTTTGTCCTGCTCGGTGTCCAGGCATGGAGTTTCGAGAATGTCGAAGGCATCTGCACCAGAGACGCCGTGGACCACTTCACCTGCCCTGGTATCACCGTGTTCGGCACAGCCTCCATCATCTGGGGTCTCATCGGTCCCGCGCTCAACTTCAGCCCTGGCCAACAGTACAGCAGCATGCTCTGGTTCTTCCTGGTCGGAGCCCTCATCCCCATCCCGACGTACTTCCTCGCCAAGCGCTTCCCCCGCTCCTTCCTGCGCTACGTTGCCTGGCCCGTCATCTTCACCGCCACCGGCAACCTGCCTCCGGCGACGGGTATCAATTACGCCAGCTTTGTCCTGGTCGGCTTCTTCTTCCAGTACTACATGCGCCGCAAGCACTTCGGCTGGTGGTCGTCGTACAACTACGTCCTCTCGGCTGCTCTGGATGCCGGTACGGGTCTTTCGACAATCTTCATCTTCTTCACCGTCGTCTACCCCAAGGGCAAGAACCAGGAGTTCACCAACGGCAACTGGTGGGGCAACCTCGTATACGGCAACACTGCGGACGCGAACGAGATCTCCTGGCTCAACGCGACTGCCCTTCCCGATGGATTCGCCCCTGCTCCCGGCGGAACCAAGTACGAGGCCCACAACCACTAGATGGGCTTCGTCTTCCCAAAAAAAAAAAAAAAA
>LAXH01000049.1:29634-59936 GCA_001006505.1 Tilletia horrida
TCTTCCGTGGCCGCCCTCCCATCTTTTTTGACGATTGAAACTCTCTCGCACAAGCACATACGAGCTTTTTAACGACTCCCGGCTACATCGCGCTGATATCACGCGAAAATGCTCTAGTATCTTGATCCCTGGATCGTCCCTTTCTGTTTCTATCCTGCTTTGTACTACTTCTACGTCACGTTCTTGTCACCATGCTATGGGGGCTCTTCTACTGAAATGAATGAGAAGAGTATTTTTGCACGCATCTTTCGTTCGCAACGACGGCGTCGCAGATCTGATTGAGCATCGTCTGGTTCGCCCTGAACTCTCGCAACCTGGCCTGGTTCCTTGCTACTCACTACTCAGCCCGCTTCTCATGGCATATCGCAGTCAGAGTGGGGAGGTGAGGGAACGTGCCACCACGCAGCGATTGTTCTACCCGCAAGGTGGAGCATGTACGGGACTTCCAGCACCAACAACCCAGCCCGTGGCCGAGCAGGTGTTGATGAGGCAGGCAACCATCCCTCGCGCCTGCTTCTGTTCTGCTGGGTCTCAGCTGACAAGATTGAGGCGCTCTGGATCTTGAGCAATCGATGAGTTGCAACTCGCTCGGACTTCCCTGTGTCGGTTCAGAAGGTGGGAACCAAGCTGATCAGACATCTCATCAAACTTCTTGTTGCTTCATCCCACCCACATCACCTGGCAACATCACGACATGCTGTTACTCTGGCCCTGTGAGTCCGTGTGTGTGGGAAAGCTTGCATGTGGATACGAGGCAAGCTGACTCCGGGTGTAGCTGTTGTCTCCAACAACAGCAAATCCGAGATGAGAAATGGCTTTGTGTCCCCCCTTCTTGCATGGATCCTTGCGACGCAACAAGAGGAGCACTGACGAGCATGCTCCCCTCTTTTGGATGGACTCTTTCTCGCTGGATCTGACTGTCGCTTTCTTCCCAGTCCTCTTTCACTTCTCACGCTGTCTGCGCCGCCCATCTCATCTGGTTACATGCAGTCGTCAACCTGGTTCTGATCTAAGCACTCGTTCACACAACGTCAGAATGAGGGAAAGTACAAAAGACGGACTCCTTCATACCGATCTTGGGTGAGAGTCTCTCTTGGCAGGCTCTCCTCCTCCCTCTCTCTCTCTCTCTCTCCTCCCTTTTCCGCCAGATCTCTCTCTGAGCCCCAACATGTCGTCTCATTTTGAGATGAGCCCACACACGCCCACCTACCACGACGAATACAGCGAAGGGCCTGACAGCAAGTCCTTCGAGCCCGTGGACCTGCAACACATCGCACATGACTTTGACGACGCATTCGTCACCCGCGCGCTCAACGATCCCAATCTCGACCCAGATCTGATCTTGCCGGCCAGTCATGCCCTCGAGTCCGGGGATACCAAAGCTGGCTTCCTGGAAGCTCTGTACGAGGACAGCATCTATCCAGAGGTCCGCGCGACCGTGTCCAATGTGGACGACCCGACGATGCCAGTCAACACATTCCGCACCTGGTTGATGGGCATCCTGTTCACCATCCTGCTGTCCAGCTTGAACCAGTTCTTCTCCTACCGCTACCCTTCCGTGACCATTACTGCCCTCGTCGTCCAGCTGCTCGCCTTCCCGTTCGGACGCTTTCTGGCCAAAATTCTTCCCACCAGAGTCTTCCTCACCCCTCTCGGCTCATTCACTCTCAATCCGGGTCCATTCAACATCAAAGAGCACACCATGATCACGGTCATGGCCAATGTCACGGCCGGTGGAGCATACGCTACAGAGATCCTCGGCGTGCAGCGCTTCTTGTACAACCAGACTTGGGGTCCCGGATACCAAGTGAGTGTCTGATCATGGTGCGCAAGGATCCACCGTATCGTCACACTGACGCCATACGTTGTCCTGTTCTGCCACAGATCATGCTCGTCATGTCCACTCAGCTCATCGGTTTCTCCTATGCTGGATTCTGCCGTCGCTGGCTCGTCTACCCTGCAGCGATGATCTGGCCCGCAAACCTCTCGCGGACGGCCCTGCTGTCGACGCTCCATCGCACGCAAAAATCCGAAATCGGACGCATGTCTCGCGAAAGGTTCTTCCTCTACGCCTTCATCGGTGCGTTCTGCTGGCACTGGTTCCCAGGATACATCTTCACCGCGCTCAGCACATTCAACTGGGCGTGCTGGATCGCACCGGATAACGTCAAGCTTAACCAGCTGATGGGCGTGTCGTCGGGACTGGGCATGGGCCTCTTCACCTTCGACTGGTCGCAGATTAGCTACATCGGCTCTCCGTTGGTCACCCCGTTGTTCACCGAGGTGCAGGCTATGATGTCCCTGGTGCTCTTCTTCTGGGTCTTGACGCCCATCCTCTACTACACCGACGCCAAGCACGCGAGCTACTTGCCGATCCTGAGCAGCCACGTCTACGACCGGTTCGGTGAACGCTACCAGGTCAAGAAGGTGCTGACCGCGGCAGGAAGCTTCAACGCGACAGCATACAACGAGTACAGCCAGCAGTTCATCCCTACCTCGTTCATGGTGGCCTACGGACTCAGTTTTGCTGGTATCACTACGGTCCTGGTGCATGTGTTCCTCTACTTCCGCAAGGACATTGTCCGCCAGTTCAGGAGCACCATCCGGAACGAGCCCGACATCCACGCTAGGCTAATGGCCAGGTATCCCGAGGTTCCCAATGCGTGAGTGGACCTGATCTCGGACAGTTCCACTCGTGATCCTCTCTCTGACCTGATCGGCACCTTTCCTTTCCCTTACAGCTGGTATGCTGCCGTCTTCATCGTCTCTCTGGTGCTCGGCTTCGCTTCGACACAGGCTTGGCCGACAGAGCTACCCTGGTGGGCCGTCTTCCTTGCCTTGGGAATCTCGGCCTTGTACACACTTCCGATCGGCATCATCCAAGCTGTCACCAACCAGCAGGTCGGTCTGAATGTGATCACCGAGTTCATCATCGGCTATGTTCTTCCAGGACATCCGGTGGCGATGATGATCTTCAAGACGTTTGGCTACATATCGATGGGACAAGCCCTTGGATTCGTCTCCGATCTCAAACTAGGCCACTACATGAAGGTGCCTCCTCGCGACATGTTCCTGGCGCAGGTGACTGCGACCGTGATCTCGGTCTTCGTAATTCTGGGAGTCCAATCGTGGACGTTCAACAACGTCGTCGATGTTTGCACGAAAAAGGCCCAGGACAATTTCGTCTGTCCCTCGATCACGGTGTTCGGGAGCGCGTCAATCGTCTGGGGTCTGATCGGACCGAAGCTCAACTTTAGCCAGGGCCAGATGTACAACAACATGCTTTGGTTCTTCCTGATCGGGGCCGTGGTGCCGATTCCGACCTACTTCCTGGCCAAGCGTTACCCTCGCTCTTTCCTCCGCTACGTCAATTGGCCGGTCATCTTCACGGCGACGGGCTTCATCCCTCCTGCGACGGGTATCAACTATTCTTCCTGGTTCTTGTTCGGCCTGATCTTCCAATTCTGGATCCGGCGCCAACACTTTGGATGGTGGTCGTCGTACAACTACGTTCTTTCGGCTGCTCTGGATGCGGGTACGGGCATAGCGACGATTATCATCTTCTTCGGTCTGCAGTATCCCAAGGGGTTGAACCAGGCGTTCAGCGCGGGCAACTGGTAAGTGTCTGTCTGACTTTTGAAGCCTCTCAGGTCCATGAGACTGACACCCCCACTTTCCTTGTTGACAGGTGGGGCAACACGGTGTTCGCCAAGACGGCAGACTTCAACGAGGTCTCCCTGCGGACGGCTCCCGAGCTCGGGTTCGCGCCAGCCCCTGGAGGGACCAAGTACGCAGCCTGACCAAGGGATGCTTCTCATTCCAACAAGTTATCCAGCAAAGGATCCAGTTTATCGGCCGACTTGTTTGGCTTTTTAGACACCGTCTCTCGTTCTTCTTTTGTTCTTGGAGTCATCGATCCCTTCCTGTCATTTTAAAGTTTAGTAGAGCTTCTTCTTCGATGTTGCCGTGTTTGAGAAAGGCTGCAGAAATTCCACTCATTTGACTTGTTGTGCCTGACCACGATCACACGAAGGGACGCAAGAGAGAGATGACTGCGTCCAACGTACAGCGCTCCCATCGCTCGCCAGCTGTGGGCAAGCCGATCCCTGACCTGCCTCATGCAGTCTCGGTATCCTTGCCCCGCTGGCAGGACAATGTCGACTACGAGGAAGGCAGATTGACAGAAACCATGGAGACAGGTTACCCGCGCTTCTTCGTTCACAGGTCCATCCAAAAGGTGAGCTGCTCAGATCAATGCGCCAGTGTTCTCCGACGGCCATCGTCTGACATCCTCCCCCGCTCTCATCAGCTTGCCGCGCAGGTGGAGTCCAAGTTGGCCAAGGATGGAGAGAGAACATTTCTTTACCCAACTGCTAGCATCGCCAGGAGATGTAGAGCATTCATGGAGGCGCAGCTACGAAACTCAGACGACAGTACAGACACGGACATCCGGATAGCACACTTCCGATGCGCAGGCTTCGCGACCGATGCTACAGAGCCAGGCTCAGCATTTACCGGTGACAAGCCCGGCCGTCTCGATCTCTTTGTCGTCCTGTTCCCCTCTCAGCACTACGGCCTCGCCAAGAGCTTCTGGCAACACTCGGGCCTCGGCATTTCCAGTCGTCTAGCTGAGCGCTGCCTCACCTACCTCCATGACCAGAAGGCCAAAGAAGATGCAAGCCTGTCGGATCTGTCGAATTCGGTCGCCTCACTCTCTGCCTCCGCCGCAGCAGCACCTGACGCTGCCGAGGAAGGCAAGACGCGCCAGCGCAGCTATGGCCGCAATAGACATTACTCCCGCCAATCTTCCTCAGCCGGGCTCGCACTGGCGTCGAATGCAGTCCCTTCTGGTGCAGCAACTGGACCAGAACTATCTCAAACGGGCGGTATGCCAGCAGAGACGTCGGTAGATCACGAGGTTTATGTTGAAGAGCGGTACGGTCGCAACTTGCCCGAGGCCAAGGCCGAGCTCGCTAAATGTGCGCTCAGACGTAGAATCGCAGGCACACTCGTTCCCGAATCAAAACCTGACCTCACGCAGGAGCCTTCCTTATGTCCACCAGCCACAGGCGATCGGCCCACGGTCCGCGTAGGGACCGGCGTGACCGAAAGTGACGTATACCTCTTTCCCACCGGCATGAGTGCCATCTTCACATCACATCAGCTTGTCATGGAGGAGCGCCGTCGCCAACCTGGAGGTCGTGTCGGGAAGTCGATCTGCTTTGGGTGAGAATCTACCCACCCTTCCATATATGCCGCACGAATTATGCTGATCCTGTTCACGCCTCTTTCGTCCAGCTTCCCATACTTAGATACGTACAAAATTCTACAGAAGTGGGGCCCGGGCTGCACATTTCTCGGTAACGGAAGAGAAGAGGATATCGAGGCTTTGGAGGCACAATTGAAAGCAGAGCAACAAGAGGTACCAATCGACGGTCCTACCCTAGCCCTCTTCTGCGAATTCCCCTCAAATCCTCTGCTTCGCTCACCAAATCTAAGACGAATCAGGCAACTCGCCGATCAGTACAACTTTTTGGTCGTCGTGGACGAGACCATTGGCAACTTTGTCAATGTTGAGGTATTGCCCTTTGCCGACATCGTCGTCTCCTCTCTGACCAAGATCTTCTCGGGCGAGTCCAACGTGATGGGCGGATCCCTCGTCCTCAATCCCAACTCGAAACGCGCCGGAGCTCTTAGGGCCGTCCTGGACGACATCTACGAAGACACGCTCTGGGATGAGGACGCGATCTTTATGGAACGAAATTCGAGAGACTTTGTCCGACGCGTCCGACGGATCGATTCCAATGCGCAAACCCTCTGCAAAATGCTACACTCGGAATCTCAAAGGGATGACGCTGATCCCGACAAGGCCATTTCTGCGATTTACTACCCGTTGTTCGAGACACCTGATCTGTACGAAGCGTGCAGACGGAAGGACGCATTCTCGAGAGAGACCATCTTCAACGGCACCGCCTCAAATGCAGACAGCGAAAGCAACGCTCTGCAGGGAGAGGGCTACGGTGGCCTGTTCTCCATCTTCTTCACGACACCCGAGAAAGCGCGTGCTTTCTATGACGCATTGCGGTGTCACAAGGGACCTTCGCTGGGCACCAACTTTACCATTGCATCGCCATATGCGGTACTGGCGCATTACACTGAACTCGATTGGGCGAAGGGCTACGGTGTTGACCCGAATCTGGTACGCGTCAGTGTAGGGTTGGAAGCTGAGGACGTGCTGATGGCAGATTTCTCAGACGCGCTTTTGGCCGCTCGATCTGCGTGACTGCATATACTGTATGTAATGCCACCAGCTCATCTCATCCAGTCTGTGTGTGAGAAAATCCGTGCTTTGAACCTGATTGCCACATCATGCTTGCTGCGTCTATATGCTACACTTGCTCGGGTGCTCCCTATCGGCAGGTCACTTATCAGGTATCCCATTCGAACGTGACTTCAGCGAAGAGCACTGCTGTCCTTTACTTGTCCAGGTCCAAGATGTTGAATCTGTTGAGGAAATCGAAAAGTCAGCACTGCTCATCGCATGCAAGCTACTGACATTTGTCAACAGTCAATCCTGAGTACGCACTCGACCACAAAGTAGATCTTGTCCGTCGTCTTGTTCTTGCAGAAGTAGCGCATCGGACGACCGTCCCACATCTTGCCGAGGTAGAACTTCATCCCTCCCGTGCTGAGCAACGCGAGGAAACAGATCACGACAATCAGTAACCTCGCTCACGATTCGCGCTGTACTGAGTGCCACCACTGATCAGGTCACTGGGCGTTCCTCCAGGACTTGTGACTCACTAAGGAATGATGACGCTCAGATCATTAAAGTCCAGGAATCCATTCGCAAAGTCGGCCGTGACGACATCCCTCGGGGTGAGCTTGACTTTCTTGCGATGCTCTTCGGTGTGGAAAAACTTGGCCCTCTCCTTCTCCGCATGAGGGTTCGCTTCGGGTCCGACACCGCGAAGATTGTGCACTGTACCAATGTCTGCGCCAATGGTCTCGTCCAACTTGTCGGCGTCGTCGGGGAGGTAAAGGAGTGGGGCGGTGTCGTCCTTGATGTAGTGATTCTCCTCCTCTTTTTGCTCGGGACTGGGGAAGACGGGCCAATTGACGTCCTTGAAGTCCTCCTCGGCGGAACTCGTCGTGGCGGGGGCGGTGGGCAACCTCTTTACGTTGAATCGATACATTGTTCCGATCAGGGGCGAATAAGCCCAAGGCTCATCAGCATACAGGTCAAACTTGATCGTCGGATCGATCAGAGGGGCCGCCTTGAGCACGATGGATGTTCCGTACTGTGTACAAGAGATCGGGTTCAGCATTTGAGCCAGTCAGATGCATGCTTGTGTCCATGCTAGAAGCGTGGGTGACACGTACGGGCAAGAGATGCTTCAAGGGCTTGTCAAAAAAGTTGCCAAAGACAACATCGTCAGTAGTCACACCCTCCTCGAGAAAACGGCCTTGAACCTGGATCGACCAGGTCATGTCCTTTCCATAGCCTCCAGTAAAGTACTTGGCCTCCCGCTTGGGCTCTCCGCCGCCGGGGACAAAGCCGTGGTAGTTTTTGACGCGGACTGCGATGCGGCCGTGGAAAGCGTCGGTGGAGACGACGTAAGGCTCGACATCGTTGTTCACGTCGATGGGCTCGAGCGCGTCGGGCGAAGGGCCAACACTGACTTTCAAAGAGGGTGGCATGGTTCACTGACTCTGCTTCTTGGTAGCTGTTGGGAAAGAGAGGATCGACCTTCGTGTCGCCTCCTTCTGCGAGTTGATCTGATCGCCCCGATCGCATGACGCTTATTTTCCAGACTTGGAGGCGGACGCGTCGCCAACTCCACCTCAACATCCAAAGGTATGTACAAAGCAAAGCAGTTCCATTGAGAGGTATGTGGATATAACAACTACAGGGCTCGTTAGAAGTTCATACATTCAAAGCGCAGCAGGTAGCGAAAGAAAACAACAGCTTTGACCAGACCCTGACGACTTGATTTTGTGCAGGATTTGTCGGTTTTTTGGTTTGTTTTTCTTGACGATGATTCCTTTTCTTTCTTACTCCTTTGCGGCGAACTTGGTACCTCCTGGGGCAGGAGCAAATCCGTCGGGAAGGAGGGTGGGGTCGAGCCACGCTGTTCCGTTCCAATCGGCAGTGTTC
Organism: Tilletia horrida; assembly: GCA_001006505.1. Lineage (NCBI taxonomy): Eukaryota > Fungi > Basidiomycota > Exobasidiomycetes > Tilletiales > Tilletiaceae > Tilletia > Tilletia horrida. Next base: position 37,793 of record LAXH01000049.1, read on the forward strand.
TTGTAAACATTGTTGCCCCACCAGTTGCCGTCGCTGAATTCTTGGTTCTTGCCCTTGGGGTAGATGACCGTGAAGAAGATGAACACGATGCCAATGCCCGTACCAGCATCCAGGGCGGCCGAAAGGACGTAGTTGTACGACGACCACCAGCCGAAATGCTTGCGCCGGAGGTAGTATTGGAAGATGAAGCCGACGATGACGTAGGAAATGTAGTTGATACCACCGGCGGGGGGCAGCAGACCCGTAGAGGTGAAGATGACTGGCCACGAGACGTAACGAAGCCAGGATCGAGGGAATCGGCGTGCGAGGAAGTAAGTAGGGATCGGGACAAGGGCACCGATCAGGAAGAACCAGAGCATCGAGTTGTACTGTTGGCCGGCGCTAAAGTTGAGCTTCGGACCGATCAAACCCCAGATGCTGTGAAAGGAAGATATTTGGTCAGGATACATCGGGATCTCGTTATGGGTCACGATCTCATGTTCAGACTTACATGGATGCGGTACCAAAGACGGTTGTACTGGGGCAGATGAAGTTGTCCTTCGCGTCATTGGTGCAGACACCTTCCACATTCTGGAACACCCAGACCTGCGAATATGAAACAATCTAGTCAGCGCCTGCTAAGGAATTTTGCATGTCTCCAGCAATTCGCTGCCGACAGACTCACCTGGACGCCCAGCAAGACGAAGACGGACCAGATCGTGGCCAAAGTCTGTGCCCAGAACATGTCGCGAGGAGGCACCTTCATGTAGTGGCCTAGCTTGAGATCGGAGACGAAGGAGAGGGCCTGAGCCATGGTGATGTAGCCGTACGTCTTGAAGATCATCATGGCGATGGGTCGTCCGGGCAGCATGTAGCCGATGATGAACTCGGTGATAACGTTCAGACCAACTTGTTGGTTGGTGATGGCCTGGATGATACCAATTGGCAGAGTGTAGACAGCCGCGATGACGAGAGCGAGAATCAGAGCCCACCAGGGGTGGTGAGTGGGCCAGGCAAGGGTGGCTGCGAAGCCGAGGGCGATAGACACCAAGAAAGTGGTCAAGTACCACCTGTTTGAGCAAGGGGTGGCAATCGGTCAGAAACCTCTACCTTGAGACGAGATGGAAGCAAAAGCAAACTCACCAGTTGGGCACTTCCTTGTAACGCGACATCAGGCGGGCATGGATATCGGGCTCTTCCTTGAGCGACTTCTTGAATTGGTGCACAATTTCCTTGCCGTGGTAGAGCGCGACGTGGACGAGAATGGCGGTCACGCTGGCGAAGCTCAATCCGTAGGCCAGCATGAAGGGAATGGGAAGGAACTGCTGGCTGTAGTTGTTGTAGCCTGTGGCGTTGAACTGGCCGTCGGCAGTGAAGACCTGAGATACGTCGTATTGGGATCCGAATCGGTCAAAGACGGTGTTGCTGAGCATGGGCAGGTACGCGCCGTAGTTGACGTTCTTGTAGTAGAGGATCGGCGCGATGAACCAGAAGAAGAAGACCAGGGAGAAGAGCGTCTGGGCTTCGGTGAACCACGGGGTGACAAGTGGGGCTCCGACGTAGGTGATTTGAGACCAGTCAAAGGTGAGGATACCCATGCCGAGACCACTGCTGACTCCCATCATCTGGTTGAGTTTAATGTTAGAAGGTGCGATCCAGCAGGCCCAGTTGAACACACTGAGGGCAGTGAAGATGTAACCGGGGAACCAGTACCAGACCCAGGCGCCGATGAATGCGATGAGGAAGAATTTCTCACGGGACATTCGTCCAGCTTGAGCCTGCTGGGTGTGGTGGAGGGTGGTCAGCAGGGCGGTCTGGACCAAGTTGGAAGGCCAGATCATGGCTGCGGGCCAGACGAGCCAGCGACGGCAGAAACCGGCGTACGAAAAGCCGATGAGTTGGGTCGACATGACCAGCATGATCTGGTAGCCAGCACCCCACCGTTGCTGGTAGAAGAACCGTTGGACAGCAATGACATCGGTAGCATATGCGCCTCCGGCGGTGACGTTGGCCATGACGGTGATCATTGTGTGCTCCTTGATGTTGAAAGGACCGGGGTTGAGGGTGAAAGAGCCGAGAGGAGTGGAGAAGACCTTGGTGGGGAGGACCTTGGCGAGGAAGACACCGAAGGGAAACGCGACCAATTGGGCGACGAGGGATGAGATGAAGACGGAAGGGTATCGGTAGAAGAAGAACTGGTTGAGACCTGAGAGCAGAGTGGTAAAGATCAAACCGATAAACCATGTCCGGAATGTGTTTACGGGCATGGTATGATCGTCCACGTTGGAGACGGCGGCTCGGACTTCGGGGTAGATACTGTCATCCTGGAGGGCGTCCTCGAGACGCATCTCGGCCTTGATGTCGCCCTTCTCGAGGGCGAGCTCGGCCTGGTCGATGACCTCGGTGTCGAGATTTGGGTCATTGAAGCGATGCGAGACAATGGCATTCTTCAAATCGGCCTCGACTTTCTCGACCTCCTGGGCGGGGATCGAGTTGGCGGAGAGGCTTCGCTTCTCCTCCTCGGAGGGACTCTTCTTGACGTCGACGTCCGCCATTGTTGATTATAAAATGTGGTTGAACTCTGCGGAAGGAGGGCAAAGGAGTGTGAGCAAGTGATGAATGCTGCTCACGCCAAGGTGAGGGAGAGGGGCTTGAGGAGACTCACAGAGTAAATGTATGCTCTCCTCCAGCAGATGGTTCAGCAGAGAGGGGAATGGAGCAAAGTGGAAGGGATTCACGCCACCGTCCAGACGCTATCAACGATTGTGGGTCTTGGTATTTATGCTCCCCCTGTCGTGTGCTTGCTTCCCAACCCGGCTCTTGTCTACTGGCTGTCAGAGGCAAGTGTGCCTGTGCTCTGCTATGATCTGCTCTGACTCTGTGCAGCAAAGGTCACACAACCACCTTTTAGCGCGAAATGGGGGCCTTGACTTTTATGCAGATTCCCGTTGACGGGCTGTAATTCCACTTTGGAACACTGCGCTGTACTGCTGCTGTTGTGGTTAAAAACGCCTTGATAGCGAGATGCCTTGTTTATAATGATTAATCAGGCTTTATTCCATGCATACAGTACAGTACATACTCGTACAGTAGTGTGCACATAGAGAGAGAAGAAGAAGATTCCTCTTGCATACATACAAACAACATCCCCAGCCGAGGCCTTGTCCATCCCACTTGCATCTTGCTGGCTTGCTTCCCCTTTGCGCCGATGAGGCACCACTTGCATTCTTCCGTTTCCCATGTTCGCCTGCCGCCGCCGTCGCCGCCGCCCATATCCTGCCCTGGTCTTTGCCCTGCCCTCCTTGCCTTGGGCCAGTCTGTTCATGGCCTCTTCTTCACAGACACAGGTGAAGTCGGTACGAGTTTATTAAGCTATAATTTTGCCGATACATACACAGAGAGAGGAACTTCTTGAAAAGTGGGCGTAAATAAATCCGCCACCTTCCTCCGCAACCACGGACAGACCCATGTCACATGAGCAGCTGTTCCCGGAAGTCGGAGCGACCCCTTGCGGCCGGCTCCCTGCGCTCTGCAGCCAGCATCACCTTGCAGTATCATAGAGACAACAGTCAGACATGCTGTATGTATGGCATCGGCAACTGCGGCAGGGTTGCAGCTTTTCCCGACCCAAGCCAGATCACAAGTGTGTTGATGTTCCTAAGCAAGTTCCAAATCAGGAATCCAAAGAGATCACACGCCAGATCTCCGACTCGACATCCATCCTCTCCTTAGTAAACGCACCACAGGCAACACACCCATAGCCAGACTGGAACGCTCAGGGACAGGACCACCTCAGCCCATCCGGGAATGTTGTGATATTTCTTTGGCCCGTCATCATCGCAGAACAAATGACGAAACTCACCCATCCTGACCGGCACGACACTCTGCTGCTGCTGTCGACTAGCCTAGCTCTCCGTAGCATCTCGCCGCGCTCGCCCCTCGTGTGGACATCGGTGATAGGCTGATAAGCATATGTAGCTTGTGTGTTCTCAAGAATCTGTCTTTCCAATTCGACTGAGGCAAACCGAAGTGCTCTTCGGCTGCTCACACTGGCTGTGTGCCTGCTGAGGCAAGTCTGATGTCGGGGCCATGCCTGGGACTCTGGAGCGGGGCACTGGGAGACTGTGTGAGAGAGATAAGAAAACATGCGCCCGCGCCGGATATACTCTTTGATCGCACGGTGGCAAATTGGGCCTCCAACCGCCGGCATCTCCAGCAACGAATAATACTGTATAAATTGATCTGTCTCCCTCCCCGACATCCCCTTCAGCATCATCATCACTTCCAGGTGCAACAATCAACAAGTCATGTCATTAAGTCGAAGTTCGTGTGAACATCATCAGTTCATCCCCTGAAGAACGTAACAGAAGGTTCCCCTTCATCCGTAACAAAATGGAGCCGTTCCCCTCAGACAGGCGCGGCGTACTTTGTTCCTCCAGGCGCCGGCGCAAACATGCCCGAGTCCGGAAGAGGAAGATAAGACGTGTAGTTTCCATCCAGTGTGTTGTACTGGACCTTGTTTCCCCACCTGTAAGCAGAAGATGGGGGGTAGGTCAGAGTCACGAATCCTCCGAGGCTCCAATAGTCAAGACTTACCAGTTGCCCTCGCTGAAAGCTACATTCTTGCCCTGTGGGAACACGACCGTGAAGAAGATGATGACGGTCGCGATACCCGTGCCGACGTCCAGCCCGGCTTCCGTGATGTAGTTGTAGTTTGACCACCACGTGAAGTGCTTGCGTCGGAGGTAGCTTTGGAAGAACCAGCCCACTGCAGCCGCCATGACAAAGTTGGGACCCGTCGCCGGCGCCGTGTTGGCAGCAGCAATGAACAGCACCGGCCAGTACACGTAGCGCAGGATCGAGCGAGGGAATCGCTTGGCGAGGAAGTAGGTTGGGATCGGAATCAGGAATCCGATCAGGCTGTGTGGATCGAGTTCGAACGCAAGCAAGACATGTGGTCAGCGCTTCCCAACGGTTAACCTGCGAAAGCATGGCGCGGTACGCGCGGTCCCAAACTCACAAGAAGTAGAGCAGGAAGTTGTAGGGCTGGCCAGCGGAGAAGTTGAGACGAGGACCGATGAGACCCCAGATACTACACAGTGTTGACCCAAGTCAAACAGTCAGCATCGTCTACTCTGCGACCGAGATCAAAGTCCGAACTCACATGGAAGACGATCCGTATGTGACCACACCGGGGCAGATGAATCCATCTTGGGCCTTCCGTGTGCACACGTCCTTGATGTTGCCAAACACCCACGCCTGCACGCCGATGACAACGACCGAAGCGACCGACGTGGCAATCACTTGAGCCATGAACATTGTGCGAGGCGGAATCTTCATGTAGTGGCCAAGTTTGAGGTCGCTTAAGAAGCTGATACCCTGTGCAGCCGCCACGTAGCCTGGACATACGTGTTTACGCGTGTCAGAGGTGTTTCCTGGAATTTTCCTAGCAAGTCGCGCAATGTTTTGTTTGAACCACTCACCGAAGGTCTTGAAGATCATCATCGAGACCGGACGACCAGGAAGCATGTAGCCGACAATGAGCTCCGAAGGCACGTTCAAGCCGACCTGCAAGTTGGTGATCGCCGTAATGATACCGCATGGCAGGGTGAACACCGCACTGATGAGGAGCGCGATGACCAGGCCCCACCAGGGCAGCGTCGTGGGCCAAGCGAGGATGGTGGCCAAAGCCAACGCAAAGCTGATGAGGAAGGTGGCAAGGTACCAGTAGTTGGGCACCTCCTTGTACCGGCTCATCAGACGCGCGTGAATGTCGGCCTCCTCCTTCAGACTGGCCTTCCATTGTCGGGCGAGATCGTGGCGGAAGTACATGAAGACGTGGGAGAAGATCGAGGCGACACTGGCAAATTGCAGACCAAAGTTGATCATTGTCACAACTGTCGCCCAAGAAGACAAAAAAAAGAATCGTGTCAGATCTTTTCTGGAGAAGATGTGCGATCGATGACAACTCACCAGGCAAGAACTGCTGAGAGTACTCGTTATATGCAGTCGCGTTGAAGTGGCCGTCTGCTGTGAAAACTTCCTTGGTCGAGTATGGGGTGGCAGTGTTGTCGTAGATCCGGTTGTCGACGAGCGGCAGGTACGCAGTGTTCTTGAAGTTCTTGTAGTAGAGGATGGGAGCGATGAACCACATCCAGAAGACGAACGAGATCAGGACCTGCAAGTTGGTGAACCAAGGAGTAACCATGGGAAGGGTGATGTAGGAGATCTGAGCCCAGTCAAAGGTCAACAGACCCATTCCGAGACCGGATTGGGTGCCCATCATCTGGTTGAGCTTGACATTGCTAGGTGCGATCCAGCAGGCCCAGTTGAAGGTGCTCAAGGCAGTGAAGATGTAGCCCGGGAACCAGTAGTAGCAGAACGCGCCGATGAAGATGTACAGGAAGTAGCGTTCCCGGCTGATTCGTCCAGGCTCGACACCCTTCTGGTGGTGGAAGGTGGTCAGCAGAGCCGTCTGGACCAGGTTGCCTGGCCAGATCATCGACGCGGGCCATACCAGCCATCTTCGGCAGAACCCGGCGTACGAGAAGCCGATCAGCTGAGACGACAGGACGAGCAGGATTCGGTAGCCGGCTCCCCACTTTTGGCGGTAGTAGAACTGCTGAGCTCCGATGTCGTAGGTGGCGTATGCACCACCGTACGAGACGTTGGCCATGATGGTGATCAGGGTGTGCTCCTTGATGTTGAATGGACCTGGGTTCAGGGTAAAGCTTCCCAGAGGCGTCTTGAACGAGCGGGTGGGCAAGACTCTGGCAAAGAAGACTCCGATGGGGAAGATGACGACTTGAGCCACCAGTGACGAGATCGACACGGAGGGGTATCTGTAGCTGAAGAACTCGTTCAGGCCGGACAGGATAATCGCGGTGATGATGCCGATGAACCATGTTCGGAACGTGTTGATGGGCATGGTGGGGTCGTCGACGTTGGACACGGATGCGCGGACTTCGGGGTAGATACTGTCATCTTGCAGCGCATCTTCCAACCGGAGCTCCGTCTTGATGTCGTGGTGCTGAATCGCGTCCTCAGCCGCGTCGATGAGGGCGGGGTCCATGTTGGGGTCGTTGATCTTGTGGCTGACTATGTTGGCTTGGAGGTCTGCCTCGATGTCATGCTGCTTGACAGACTCAGACACGCTCTTGAGGTCGGCGCTGTCCTTCTCCGCCGAGGGAGAATCGATTTCGGGGTGTACCTGTGACATGGCTGAGCACGAACGTCCGGATTCAGAGGGGGGAACACCTGCAGAGGACAATGAGCAGGCGCGAGAGGGGGGAATCAGGATGGGGAGAGCAGGAGCGCGGGAATGTGTCAGGATGGGCGCTCTTTAAGGGTGGCAATGGAATGAATCTAGTTCACATGCTCTTCAGCAAGCTTCCCTTGGCTCCCAAAGGCTGCCCGCCTTACATTTGTTACTTTCTCGTGTCGATTTGCTGTGAGCCTTTGTGTGAGATGTCCCAGGAAAGCCGAGATTGGATCCTGGGGTCCCATTTCCGAAGAGAACAAGGCATTCAAAGTCAGTGGAATGTCTGTATGCATTGGTTCATTCATGCTTGCCATCTGCCGCCCTTGCTCTGCGCTAAAGAAAAAAGTGCCTGTGGATTGCCTGTCACGGCGGCGCGATTGCATGCTCACTTGTTAGTGGAATGAATTTGGGCAAGATAGGCGAGCTAAGAGGAGAACAAACCGCGTCGGTTCCCACCTTCCAAGGCTTCCTTAGTGTAGGATAAAAGTCACGCGAGTGCTAACAAATCCTAAACAGCGAGGCTGCGTAGATACGAGGTTGCTCAGATTGAACGAGTCTATCCACTATGTACATACAGATAAATAATCTCTCGCAAGCGGGTGCTGTTTTGCGTGTTGCGCAACATTCCGCGTTCCGGCATGTTCCTCGAGCGAGCCACCGGGGCCAACCCAGTCTAGCAAGACCGCAGACTCGGCGCCCCGACACGCCCCCTTCGCATGTGGGTGTCCGCATGAAGGAGTGAGACGCGGAGAGTACCGATCTACACCATCTGGTAAAGATGCGATACAAGGGGCCAATGTGGCACAATCATTAATCACACGAGGTGATGAGCATCAGGAAGGGGGGAAAGGGCAGATTGAAATGGATGGCGACTGGATTTGCGGGTCTAGTTTGAGTCGCATAAGATATTTCCCAACGCTAAAGGTAAATTTACGATCGCATGAGGCTTTTTAGACCGCCTTTGCCCTTTGATGGACTGCTGGCGTCGAGCTTCATACATACTTCTACTGAAGCATGCAATCCAGGGGAGGCATCTCATTCGACAGCACATGCAATGCTCATTCTCCAATGTCTTGCAGCCTGTGCCGACGCGGAACCTGCAGAGTTGCAGACCGTTGCATGACTACAGACTCAGTCCATGCAGCAACTGGCACCCACAAAGACAAGGTCTCACTCCAATACAAATCGTAGTGGTGCTGCTGTGACATGCTGCCTTCCGAGAAATCCGAGTCCCTAGCTCCGCCTTGAGCGCATTCATTGAATATGTAGGTCCGCACGTATGTACAAGCGTAGGCCCGCCAGATCTAAGTGTGGGAATCAGTCGTCCAAGGCGCAGTGCTGGACCAGCAACGGCAGAAATGGCGGTCATAAGGCCCGGCGTGATTGCATCCTCTGGATCTCCCGCAAATGTGGAATGAGCGGCGGGGTGAGTGGCCTTTCACGCCCACTTGCATGATATTGAGCCGAGATCGCGACCGTCAATTCTGAGTTTTAGACCCCAGCACGCGGCGAACTCGGTGTTCTCGGGAAAGGTGAATGAGGATGTGCTGTCAGGCTCATGACCTCTACGGAGCAAAGCACCACAGGTCCACAGCTCTGTGTGTAGCAAACGCCTTATCCCCGAGCTTGTGAAGATACTTTCGCACCCTCTGGAACCAATTGCGGTGAGGGTGTGCACCAGCGCAGCCGAGTGGCAATCTGGACGTCCAGGCCAACCGTGGGACAATATGCATGCACTTATCTTTCGGGCAAGCGCTCATAAGAACTCAGGTGGTCGAAGTGCATGCCGATGATATCGGGTGCGCAACTCGTGTGACCTGTGTGTGATGAAGAGAGATGTCGCAGATACGCAGACTGCGTGCGCCCAATAGAAACGCTCGGTGACTGTTCCTGCTACTTCGGGATCTTCTCCAGAGCCGCCACCATTTTCGGGAGCTCGACATTTCCACCGGTCCACACGACGCCCACGCGGACGTCGACGGCCTGCAGCGACGGCTGAGCCTCCAACTTGTGCTTGACCACGTCGTCTACAAGCTGGAGCCACTCTGGCTTGGCTTGGAGAATGGCGGCATACCCAACGCATGCGCTGGGCTCGACCATCTGCTTGGTCCGTTCCCACGTGAGCCGGAGGGCACGCATGATCCATTCCTCCGAGGTGGTCAGGATGCCGGATACGTTTTTCTGAATGTGTGCAAATGTCCGTGGCGAGAGTGCGGTCAGCAGCCCGTCGGCGATGGACGTTGGCGGGTTGACCGGCGGTTGTAAGACTCCAGTCGAGACCGATCGGGCCGCATCGTCGGCCTCTGCAGATATCGAGGCGAAGATGAGAGCCCAAAAAAGGGAACAGGTCAGAAGGGGCTGAGGGTCGACGTACCTTCTGGTTCTACTCCGTAACACCTGATCCGCGGATCGGCTCCCTTGATGGCAGTGGACAGGCCGCTCAATTGACCACCGCCACCACACGGCGTGAGTACGAGGTCGAAGCAAGGTTCCGAATCTGCTTCTGGTGGAGAGGCCCCATTTTGCGGCTGATGGCCGTTTATTTGGGCAAGGTCATCAGGATATGATAAACCTGTTTCGACCCCAGAGCCCCATCCTTGGAGGACAAGTTGACGACCTTGGTCCACGAGCTCGCCCAAGGTGCCTTGGCCCGCAATGACGAGCGGTTCGTCGTAGGGATGGACAAAGATGACTTTGCCGTTGGAGCCCACCTCTGCCCGGAGATCTTCCATTACTTTTTGGGCAGTGGATTCCCTGGCCTGGAGGTTACTGTCGCACATGACGGCGCGTGCTCCATAGCCCCGAACAGCGGCCTGCTTGGGAGCTGGTGTTGTGAGGGGCATCACCACGGCGGCGGAGGCTCCGGCAACCTGAGCAGCACGGGCGAGTGCTCCAGCATGATTGCCAGAGCTGTGTGTGACGAACCAGACCTTTTTGGGATCCAAATTGGCGTCCTCAGCCTTTGCTTGCTCCAGATGGTACAAGACTGCATTTGTTGCGCCTCGGGCTTTGAATGCACCGCCTTTTTGCAAGTGTTCGCATTTGAAGGCGAGATGCAGACGGACCGGGATGCGATTGGAGGAGGAGGCTTGCTGGTAGGCTTCAGTGGCGGCGTGATCGAGGGACTTGTTGGTCAGAAGGGGGGTGGTGTGGACAACGTGCTTGATCCTTTCCCTGGCCTCCCGGATCTGGGCGAGAGTGTCTTCTGCCATGGTGCTGAAACGTGAATATCAAAGGAAACGGAGAGAGAGCTGTTAGCGGATACGAGCGGCGCCTGATCTTCTATCTGTCATGTCAATTCCACATCTATGCTGGCCATCTGCCATGGAAGCTGGCGAAATTAGTTGTCATCGAGATTCTAAATGCGGACCGCATGTAGTCACGTGATTTCGTCTGACGCTGAGGATGTGGCTGACATATGTCGGAATGTGATTGGCTGCGTAGTACTGCGATGTGGAGGGAAATGAAGACACGTGATGTGCATATGTAAGCATTATTATTATATCGACACAATTCTGGCTGCCTCCACACCACGTTCAGAGAAGGGGAGAGACAGAAGGCGAGTTGAGTGAGCTGGATCAAAGTTGAAACTGTCAAGTTGTGGCCGAGCCGACGGTTCACATGTAATCAAGAGCCCTTGTTGGACGCTTGTTCCTTGATCCCCTCCCCTCCTTGTCTTCCATCTGCGTGATCGACCGTTGTCATCAGCAGCAGTACTGTGTACAGTTTGCCAGCAGCGGAGCTCCTCCTCCTCCTCCACATCGGACCTACAATCACACAACTTGTCGCGGACTCTCTTCTCCGTCCTGCTCAGCTCGTTCAACACACACACACACATCACGTAGCCCTGTCGCCTATTCTGGCGCCGCGCCCTCCTAGCAAGCTGTTCTCCCCATCGAACTCCTCCTCACCCCTGCCTGAGCCATGGCTCGCGGACGAAGGCCAAACCTCGAACTCCCAGTAACACCATCCCTCAATGCTCAGCGTGCCTTTCGCGAACGCAAGCGGAAGCATGTCAGCGACCTCGAAGCACAGGTCCAGCGTCTCACCATCGAAAACGAAGAGGTCAAGCGCCAGCTCGCTGCAGCCAACATCACCACGGCCTATGCCTCCCCCGTCTCGGCCACCACCAACAGCTCGGCGGCCACCAATGGCTTCCTGTCCTCCTCCTCCACAGCACACCACCCCCGCTTCCCACAGTCCCTCCGCGCCACCGTCGACGCCAGTGTCCAGACCCAACCACAAGCAGAGCCCGCCTGCTTGACCTGTGAGAAGTGGGCAGGCTTGTACGAGGAAACATCAGCGTCACTCCACCGCTTGCGCATGCAGATCTCCGGCCTGGCCAAGGACCAAACGCCATTCTCTACCTACCCCATCGACAATCGGCCCTCGCAGTCGCTGGAGTCACAAGTCTCCTTTTCCCGCTTCAACCACTCCGCCGCTCTCAGCCCAAAGGAAACCAATCTCGAAGCCGCCAGAAGACGATCGCAAACATCATCCTCGGCCCAGGATTGGTTTGCCCCGCCCCCTGTGCCCGGACCATCCAACAGCCGACTTAGGGGCGGCCAGCCAGGTCACATCGCCACTGAGACTGCCGACTCATCCTACTCTTTCCTGTCATCACGAGACGCAGCGGTTGCGCCTTCGTACGAATCCATTTCTGGAGCCCGCTCCTCGGTGGGAAATGCAAGTTCTGCATCTTCCCATACATCAAGCAGCGCTGTCAACTCTGTCGACAACAGAACGGCACACATCTCCAAGGTCCATCGACGGAGTCTTCCAGCCAGGAACGAGGCTGGTTTCAGCTTTGGCCTCAGTGTCACCAGCAATGGGTCCGATTTCGATCGACAGATCGCCTCTCCCTCCATGATGAACGCACATGGTCCAAATATGGCACATGGCGGCTCAAACTTTGCCAGTGGACCCACACGCGCCGACTTTCCCGCTGCCGTTGTGCAAAATCTTATTAATGCCAACATGCCTCTGCTGTTCCCCAACCCTCGCGTCAAGAGCGAGTCCGTCGATCAAGATCCGCAATCGAGAGCAGGTTCCATCGACTGGTCAGCCGCTCAAGGAGTGTACCGAGCCGACTCAGGCTTCTCTCAGCGATCCAACGTGGGTATACCACACGAACTGGCCTCCATATCGTCCCGCTTCCCAAATAGCGGCAATGATGCCACCTCTCTACCGTTCTCACAGGCCACAAACGCCGCCACCACTGCTGCCAGTTCAGATGTCCGCTCCGAATTCTTCGGCCAGACAGATCGACGATTCGGCTCGAACGATTCGGGCGCGATTCAGAACCTGTCTCGCAGCTGCTCCAAGATCTGCATTCCTGACCTGGTCCAAGGCGGATGCACCGACCTGGACGGTCATCCGATGAGATGCGACGATGAAAGCGTGACTTCGACTTCAAATTCGACTTCGGCTTCTGCGCCGCAAGAACGTCCTTCCACCAGCGGCTCGGCCGACATGGTGCCCGCAGGCGATCTTCACATCGAAATCGATCCGAGTAAATGCTGTTTCGGGCTAGCCAAATGTCAGTGTCAAACATCTCGAGAGTTACTCTGCCAGTCTGATCATTTGCTGACTTTTACTCTTCTCGTTCTTTAGGCGATTCGAATGGCCAGATCATCAGTTGAAGATTCTTTCTGTTTTCCCCATTTTTCGACTTGGACATTTCTCTCTTTCCCGGCCACTGTGTTTCTCCCTTCTGTTTCTCCCCGTTCCTGCGGCTTGTTGTTGTACATACTGAGCACTCATGTAGTCTGCACGTCCTCTCTCCCCGGCTGGATAGATGCCAATGCGATGTTAATTCCTCTCTATGATCATCATCCACTCGTCACAGCGTTCCACAGCTCAAAGAAGAGCATTTCGGAGAAGAGCCTGTCAACAATGGCGAGATAGCAGAGGTGGGATCAGCCAATGGAAGCCTACAATTGTATCACGAGAAGGAGACTGGCTCTACTCACGCTCCGGCTGGGCTCAGGTCAGGCACCAGTCGGTCCTTTTGATGATGGTCTTGACCTGGAGAAAAGGCGATATGAGCATTCATTACATCCTTATGAAGTGCCTCCCACGTTGAGCTTACCTAGCAGCACGGTAGCCAAGTCCATTCCGCGCACGTCGCTCGGCAGTTGGGCGGTGCGATCCCGCGAGCCCTTGATGGTTTCTCCTTCAGCACGTGTGCCCTCTGGAGGAGCAACGGCCGACTTCCACGCCGCATTCAGCTGCGCAATGCGGTTCGCGTGGAACAGGGGATGATTCAGTCCTTCCTGCGAGCCGAGGAACCACTCGACTGTAGCAGCAGCACCGTCGATGCCTTCGTTGGGGAAGTGCAAGTTTCGCCAGGTCAGACCACGTCCGCCCTTTTTGCCGCTGTGAATGCCCAGAACTCGGTTGGTCGCTGCGAGCATCTCGACGTAGCGGCCTCGCCATTCGCGGATCCTTGCCTCTGTGAGATCGCTGGTGAGAGATCCGTGGTTTCCGATATCTTGCAAGGCGAACAGGGCCAAGTCGTAGAAGCTGGAGGACACAATGGTCAAGTCGGGAGTGCTTGTCTTTCTTGGTGGTGGCAGATCGTGGGTGTTGAAGGAGGCTGCTGATTTGACAGTCTCTTGAAGGTAAGGCACGACGAGGTCGGAGACGCGATGCTCGAACAGGCCGGGCGAGTGGTACGCCTTGGTCTCGTGGAAGGTGTCGAGATAATCTGATCCGTAGGTGGGCACGACGCTCAACAGCAAGTCGTAGTGCGAGACATAGCAGTAGTGGGCTAGCGCCGCGTCGCTGGCCTCCTTGGGCTTAGAGATGCCCGACTGCTTGAGAGGTGCGGTCTCCGGCCAGACGTGCTTGTCAGGCACTCTGTTGAGCGCATCGCCCCAAGGGTGATTCTTGTCGACCTTGACCAGGGACGAGCCCTGCACTAGCTCGCAGAAGTGGGAAAGCAGGTTGATGTCCACAATGTCGCCCAGAATGAGGACGGATCGGTTCGCCAGGATTGGCTGGAGCTGACCATCAGTAAGCAGCGCAGGACTACTGCTCGTATCGGCTGTGCTGCTCGGACGATTGAGAACGGCCCGGACAGAGGGCAGGAACTGGGACCGCGGACACGAATCAGAGAGCGGTTGCCATGTTGCGAGCGAGCCCTGGGCGCTGGCGACGAAGCCGGGCAGCGCAAAGGGCGAGCACTCTGGCTTCTTCAGGGGCTTGCCCTTGTTGAACCCACCCCATCCGACCAAACGATCTGGTACCGCTGAGATCGCTTTGCCGCCCAAGGTTTGAGAGTCTCCGAGCAGGTCATCGGATAACGAACAAAGGAAGATGACGGACACCGCAATCCAGCTGAAGGTGGTGATGAACCGGTGGAAGGTCTGCACGAAGGGATCGGCGCGCTCGAGGGTCAGGCCGTTGACACGCTTGGGCCTGGTGAGCTGCCGAGGATACTGATTCGAAGGCATTTGTCTAGTTGGTGCAGGGACAGACTTGGTGTGTGCGTGTCTGTTCGTTCGCACCTTCTCAAACAGCATGCGCACCAACATTTGGAAGAACTCGGAGCGTTCTGATGCGATTCCTCTCAAGACGGGTTGCAAAGGTCAAAGTACGAAGGAAGAGTACAGGATTCGAGCATGTAGAGTAAGAAGAAGGTGCTGTCCAGTCATAATCAGCGCTCAGCGCGAGGCGTGCTACCATACTGCAGAGGAACGACCTCCACGATGGCTTGGAACGGTCGAGGTTGGGCACCAGGCCGTGGTTTCTTCAGCGCACAGAGCACAATTGCATCTTGGTCGGAGTGCCGTCTCTCTGCGCCGTACTGCCCGTTCAACACTTGGCGCGGCTCGTCGTAGGCTGGCATGAGGTCCACAGAGTCGTTGCATTGGGTATTGACCAGCCGCATCTGCTGTCCACGGAAGAATTGTAGCAGCCGACCCGACTGAGCGTTGGCCTCGCTGGTAGCAGTTCTCATCACCGAGTTGAAGATCCGGATCTCCACAAAGCGTGCGTCTATAGCCAGCAGATATGGACTTCGGAATACGACTGGTTGGGACAGGTTGTATCGAAAGCTGATCAGCTAAACCGTTCGTGTGGATCAGCACATTCCTGTCGAGACTCACAGGAAGTTGGTTCGGTCTCCCACTCCAGGACCGCTCCATCACGGGCCACCGTGCGGTCCGCGTTGACGAAGCATCCAAAGGCTGGACAGCAAAGTATTTGAGGTCAAAAACCTGTATACCTTTAGTGAGAAGAAGCACACTCACTGTTAAAGCAGAGCAAGAACTCATTCTCAGCAATCTTGAAGAGTGCCATTGGTTTGGCCGCTTTAATGCGTTTTTGAAGCGCTTGTCCCTTCACATCTTCCTTCTTTGGAGGGTGTGGGACGGACAGGAAGGCCGGCGACTCATTCCGCCCCAAGTTGCAAAGTTCGAATCCTTTGGTTGTACAGAGCGAGAGCCCCTTCCTACGGAATTGCAGCGAGAAAACATCGACACCAACTTCGAAACGCTGAAGAAATTCAAACAGGACAATCAGCTCTCGTCCAGCTCCTATTTCAAAGCTCGGCGCTCACCCCATTCCCAAATGGCTTCAGTTGTACTCCTTGGTGTCTGTGACTGAAGTGTGCTCGCATAGACCAACCAGAGTCGTAATGGACTTCGAGAGTGGTGAAGGCCGTGCCACGGTCGTATGGCTTCTTTTTCGCAAATACGACGACCCTCTGGTTGTCCAGCATCCCGATGTTGAAGAAGAGAATCTCCTCCTCCTTGCTGCTGACCTGCTGCAGTGTCGGAGGAGAGTCCTGACCCGTGAGATGGGCAGGAGGAACGAACAGGTCCACCAGCCGGCATACCCAGAGCACCTTGTTTGCCAGAACAAAGAGGAGATCCAGCTCCTCCATCACCGCCAGCTGGGTGACGTTGCGGAGATTCAAAACCCTCTGTATCGCCGAGGTTCTACGTGGACCGACATAGACGCCATGTTCAGTGCCAAAGGCAATGCAAGGTCGTTGCTGATTCTCGAGAAGGATCTGAAAGGGTGCGGCTGCGGACACTGTGCCTTTCAGCAATGGATCTCGGCTCATTTCCGTTGCCGTGGCTCCCGCATTGGTGACTGCGAAGACGTCGTCGTTCAGAGTCGACACGGTCCAGGCTTTGACAGCATCCTGCACAATCTTGCGCATTGCACACGCCTCTTCAAGCTTCCGTTGCCATTCGCGACGGGCAGACTCTTGACTGACCGTCAAAGTATAGGGCTCGGTCCGGCCGTGGCTGTGGCTCACGGTAAAGGGCCACACTTGGCGGGAGACTTTTCTTGCGCTGCTGCTGAGATGCATGAACTTCAGCGCCAGCGATGTGGATGTGCTTTGAGCATTGAATCCGGACATCTCCAGCAGCTCGACGGGGATTGGCTGAGGAACAATGTAATCAGGCGCGTCAATGAATCTGCAGGATGTGGTCTACGTGAATGCATTTGATCTTACTCTCTTTGCCAGTACCAGACGCTGAGGGGCCGAGGGTTGCTCGTTGAGAGTTTTAGGTTCCTTGGCCAGCACAAAGTAGTTGTCGAACAGGATGGCTTGCATCTTCACTCCGTCCAGGAAGACTTGGCCTTTGTGCTTGAGTTGTCGTTCAGGATTACCCAGATCCATGTCCTATGAAGAAAGACAGGCGATCAGCGACCACACGACGCATGCAGCATATACAGAAATACTATGAATCAAGTCACGCACCACCTCGAATTCAGATCTCTTGGCCGTTGCTGCGAAAGCTTCCGCAAAGTTTGCGATGTCGACTTTGTACTGGGAGGTGCCCAAGTCGCGTTGCGCATCCTCGACCTGTGTATGGATTATACCGCTGACTGTTGTGAGCGTTTCAAATTCTTGCGATGCCTCAGCATCAGATGGTCGCCTGGTCTCAGTCGCTTCCTGGGACTTCTTGATGACATCCATGATCGACTTGAAGTGGAGGTGATATCGTTGCAATCTGACAACTGGCCTATACAGGAAAGTTGTCAACGGATGGCGCTGCGCTCGTGGATCACGCATGCATTCCTGTTATGACACCACATCAGGAGATTAGCAAAGCGTCGAAGACGGGGACAGAATCTGGGTACTCACCTCGAGGAACACCCTGAATGCCGGATTCTTTGCCTCCTCCTTCTGGACCCGATTCGCCGCAAAAGGATAGTTGGTGATTGCCGAGCAGTACTCCTCGCGCCACCCAAGCGCAGCATTGAGGAACAAATCTCCTATCCGCCGCACCAAGGGATAGTGCTCCGCCTGTCGTACATGCAGTTCTTCGACCAAAGCCCGGATGTGGGACGCTAATTGTCTGTGATTGCCAAATACGACCTTGACAAAGTCATCGTGCTCAGCCGCGGCGATGATACTCCTTATACGATTGAAAAATGTCAGTATTGGCACAAAGCAGACATGACTTCACAGTCTGTGTTTTCTCACTTGGTGCGAAGCCCCTCCACGAACAGCTCTTGCAGAAGCTCCAGATCCGCCAAGAATTGTTCTTCGCGCTCAATAGTTTCCGCAATCGCATTTTGACGCTGCACCTCCCATTTGTCCAGCTTGCTGCGGAGCTCTGGTTTGACTGTGTCAGACCATTGCAACGTCTTGCTTCGTTGCGGGCCCCTGTGCGTTCTCGTACTTCGGTCGGTACTCGGACCTGCCACTGGTTGTGCTTCGCTTGAAGCACCATCCATGGACTCTGGCTCGGCCGTCTGTTGTGCTGCGCCTTGGAATGAGGAGATCCGCCGCGGTCCCGCCCCGTGCCTGATCAGCATCTCGTCGCTGAACGCATACAATGCCTCATCGCTGTCCACAACCTCGCCCTGATCCCACTCGACTTCGTGGAAGACATTTTGCTCACGCAAGGCGTCAGCCACTTGCATGGCCGCCAGTCGTGCATAGTGCATTTGCTGGTCGTCGGAAGTGGCTTCTTGTGCACTGATGAAGAGCTCGGCCGGAATGACCTCTTGTAAGGTATTGATGAGCTCTTTGCCAGTGAAGCTGTCGGGATAGACCAGACTGCCTCTCTCATGTTCTCGAAGCGGAACGTCGCGCGCGATGATGCCCATGTTTGCCAGGAAGTCCGGGTCGGCAAGATCTTTGGAGAATGCGGCCCGGCGGCTGCCAAGGGACAGGATGGACATGCGGTCGTCGTCGTCGTACAGGGTTGTCGAAGCATTTTCAGACCCAGATTGAGAGGGGCTAGATGTGACTACACGCTGTGGCGCTGACAGTAGTCCCTCCGAGTGACCGGAACTGGAAGCTGCGACGGCCCAGCCGTTGGTCCCAGGTCTGTCCGAGGATCCTGCCTGATTTGTCACAGCGCCGCTTGCGAACCTTGAGTTGCTCGCCGATGCAGGCATTCCAAAGTATCCTGATGAGGATCCCGGTCGAGATCCCGGAGTGGAGACCCTGCGCTGATGGTCTTGGATAGCGTCATCGTATCTCGGCGGCGCCCAAGCCCCTGGAGCTTGAAGCTCTTCCAGAGTCTCGTGGTTCACCCCTTCCCACGGAGCGTTGGCGCTTGAATAAGGTGCAATCTCGACGCTACTCTCAGTTGTTGGATCACTAGAGTTGCTAGATCCTTGACTGAAGGTTGTGGTAGCGAGCTGCTGTGCTAGACTCTGCACTGGCCCTGATTCTGAGTGCCGGTAACCTGGTCGGAGCGATGATTGAAAAGAGGCACTGTGCGGCCGGGAACCATTTCGTCCAGCAGAAGGATAAGACCCAGCCGCATTTGCCGCAGCTTGCCCTGTTAATGAAGCTCTATTGTGAGGACGAGGGGATGATGATGGGGGAACGGAAGGAAGGGGGTGGTCCGCGGCGGTCGACAGAGGTGAGCTTGTCCATGCGTCCGTGATGTTCGGGTTTGCTGGTAGGTTCGGGTGGACGCTCCAGCCGTGCGGGACATTGTTCGTCGATACGAAAGGGACGCTTTGTGCATGCTGAAGGCTAGGAGAGGCAGAGGGCCGGAAGTTCGAAGGAGGGGCAGGAAGTGCAGAGTGCTGCACCGAGCTTTGGTTGGCGTGAGGCGCTCCCTGGTTTATCGGTGGGACAGGAAGAGGAGGTCTGGATGTTGGCAAAGGAGCGGGAGGTTGGATCTGAGTTGTGTTCAGAGCTGGGCCCTGTGAGAATTGAAAGGTCATCAGAGCGAGAGGGTCCGGTTGAGCAGCTTCGGCTGGTCCTGCTGCCGGATAGGAAGGGTGGTACGATGAGCCCTGATATGGTGCATTTTGGTAGGGCTGAGCTTGTGGCGGATATTGGGCAGGTCCCGTCTGCCAGCCGTGAGGAGCTTGAGGCCCTGACCGATCAGGCTGGACGCTCCATTGTGCTGGAGCTTGAGGCTGCGAAGAGTTGGCTGCTGGTGTCGATGCATTCCAGGGTATTTGCTGTTGCGGTGGGCCAGGGAGGCCATACTGAGGCCTTTGCTCATCTGTTGATTGGGCGCCGGGCACCTGCGAGCCCGGCATAGGTGGTAGAGGACGAGGGAATCGACCCGCCATGTTACGGTAGGTGAAACACAGCTGCCGAGATTGATTCTTCTAGAGGAGAAGCACGGACTGGTCTCGAATGTACGTGGGCCGCTCACCAATACAGTAGTCGCAAGTGAGGCTGGGCTTGCAGCGTATGCGCAATCCAAAGTATTGCCCTTGAGCAGGTGAGTCGAGCGCAGAGATAGACAAGCTATCGTGGTTCCGTGCAAGGAGCAAGGTTGGGGAGGATTGCTACTCGTAATTGCTTGCCTGCCTTTGGAGTTTGGAGGCTTGTGAGGCAGTGTGTGAAACATGCATGTCGGATAAACTCACAGATGCCTACACCCACGGATATCTCTGCTGTGCGATTGGCATCAACTGCCACACGCATGTTGGTCCGTCCATCCCGACTGCGTCAGCATGTTCTACGTGTCCAGTCCTGTGGTCGACAGTTTGGGTGTCTTTGAGGGCCACAGAGGCTTCGAAACGAGCCAGTCGAAATTCTTCAGTGTCACGCGTCCAGATGGTCGCCTTTGGGGTCGCGCTCATTTTCTTCGTCCCCCTCAGCTACAGTATCTTTCTTCACCATTCAAGCCTGAATCATGAGCTGTGGCATCTCGGTCGAGTCTCGCTCGTCCAATGGCCGCAACTTGGAACAGAGTCCGGGCAGAGACCATTGCCTGTGCTGAACATCTCATTTTCAACGCACTTGATGGCGCCCCATCATTTCTGGATCCCGCAAACCACTCCAGCATACCGGTGCCAAGATGGAGCTTGGGGCAGCTTCGATGAGGTGCCAGGTTTCTCACGACGAGCTCCAGAGACATGACCTCTGTCCCGCCACACACCGCTGCTGTTCGGTCTGTCCTCTGTCTTGTCTTGAAGACACGTACCGGGACAGAATCGGACACGTTCTCACGGATGAACGCTTTGCCCTTGGGCGAGCACAGCCCTATCTCCGAGAGTCGAACCTCATCAATGCAGCTGACGACCTGTTCCACTTCTCATTCTTTTCCAGTGCGCCATCAAGCTGCGCATACAGCCAAGCATGGCGGACATAACCGCCGTGTGTTTGCGACTTAAACGGTAGTGGAGAGCGCGCATATAAAGACGATCCAGTGAGCCCAAGTCTTGTTCTACCGTCTTCTTTGCAGCTTCAACAGACATATACTCGAACACTACCTCAGCTCGTGTCCGGATCCTGTTCATCGCACAGTCCAAAGCTAGGCTCCGGCTTCCTGTAATTTCTCTGACGACGTGGTATTTCCTCGGCTTTTTGACAACCGTTCTCAACCATCGACGACCGACATGTCATCTGCATCTCCATCCACCGGAAGTATAGGCTTGACTCAAGACTTGCGGCGCTCATGCATATTCTGGTGAGAGCTGTCCATCTGACACGTCGGGCCCCTGACTCAAGTTCACCTCCGAGGCATCGTCTCGTTTCTTTATCACTATCTAGTCGTCAGCGAAAAATGAAGTGAGCACCAGCATGTAAGGCCAGAAATTGGCGAGCACAGCATCTCACCTCCTCAGCCACCCTCACAGATGTTCAGGCGTGCGTCCATTTCCATCACCGTCCTCTCCAAGTTTCCGTTCGGGCACTGACAGGTTTGCGTGGACGTCCATCAGGAGCAACCTTGGTGCAAGACCTGCCGCGACCGCTCACAAGCCTGCGTGTATGAGCCGTCCGCCGGAAAATCGCCATCATCGAAGCGAAAATATAACTCGGCCTTCTCGATCCGACCCCATCAACATGCGTCGCCGTCCGCGCTGCCGGACAGTATTTCTCAGTCATCAAAGTCGGTCTCGTCAATACTTTCGTCGGCCTACAGCATCTCCGACGGTATCACGGCCGGAAATTTGGGCTCTCCAATGACATTCAGTCCTTTCGGATCTACCCTGCATGTAGCCCCTGCAGGGACAGGAGATATGAGCGCTGTATCGATGCATCTAGTCCCAAAGCTGCAATCCATTGAGGAGGCATCTGGCTCAGACACAGGATCACGAAAACTCCGGAAAAGAAAAAGCAAAGCGGACACGGACGCATCTGTGATGCAGAAGAGTGAGCGGACCGGTGGCCTGAGCTCGATCCGAACATCGGAAACGGTCGGGGAACACCTGACTGATCTCTTCCAGGTCGGTTGAATGCTGATGCCGTAGGGTACCAAAACGCTTTCTCTGACGCTTTCTCTGCGGTCTCTCCAAAAGACCCTGTGGCCACCGACATCTACCAGCGCCTCACTGCCAGCGGTCCAGCAATCGCGTCTGCAGAGTCCTCAACCTCCGAATCTCTGCCAGGACCTCGAAGTATGGATGGGGTGTGAGTTCATCAAGTGCATGTTCGCTGCGAAGCTATCTGACATGTTTGCTGTTGTCGAACGCTAGACTTGAGCACCGAACTTCTTCGAGCTCTGGTAA
>LAXH01000049.1:59946-97103 GCA_001006505.1 Tilletia horrida
GTGTCAGCGTTTATGTAGAATCAGTGCTGAGATCCCTCTTGTAGTGCGCTGCAATCTCACCTCTGCGCGATTTCGCAGACGTTAGCAACGCCGATCTAGGAGACTGCAAAGCGGTCCTGCTTGCCGATCTGACAACTGCTCCACTGACAAACATTGGCAACGAATACTCTACGTGAGTAGTGCAACTCCCTATCGTATTGCGGGAACCAATGTGAAGCTGACTTGTCTTGAGTGCTCGAAGCAACGATGGAGATCTCGACGCCATACGTGGTGAGCAGTGGTGCGGCCCGCTGATTTCAGATGCATTCGAGAGCCACCCACTACTCTCCCTGGTCATGAGCAAGTCGGCGAGTACTCCTGATAATGTCGTTTGCGCTCAAACCCGTCTATGCTCACTTGAGCGTTGCGTTCACAGGCATTCCTCAACCGCTTCGAGAACGGAGCAGAAGAAAAAGTCTTGCTCCTCACAATCCTGGCGGAAGAAATCATGCACGCACCAACGGCATCAGCATCATTGGCTCGGGGTGCTCAACTTCAAAGTGGGGCCAAACTCCACGACCGCGCCTACAGAATCCTCGCCAATCAGCGAATGGACACAGATTCGGTAATCGTCAACAGTCAGAGCTTGGTGCTCCAGGCCTTCCGGAAATTGCTGCGAGGAGAAATCAAGTACGTGGTATCCTGTTATGATATCGACAATTCTCTCTGATCACACGGCGCCTCTATGTCAGGCTTGCAATTTGCATGTTCATCTTGTGTCAGAGCGCGACGCTATGGCTGCTACAAGACCGTCAAGAACATCCTCAACCACCGCTGCTCATCAACGGGGTCGATTTGACCGCATTGGACAACGAGCTTCTCACCAACACGTACTGGCTGTCCCGGGCAGCCTCACAGCTGCTGTTGCTCCGGATCGGGTTACCTCTTACGTCCACTCTGCTTGCAGCTGGACCATCGGACATCGCACTCATCCCTTCATTGCCTCCCTGTCGGCCAAATGCGACTTTACTCTACCACCTCGAGCAGACCAGCGGCAACTATCGGATGCTGCCTGCTCATTCAAGAGCTATCGCTTCCCTGAAACTGACCTCGCACATTTCTGAAGTAGTCTGCTTGCTGAATGCCAAGTTTCAAACCCTGGCTACAATGCCAAACGCTGGCCCGGACATCGCCCCTTTGCGAGAGGCAACTCACATGGAAGCCATCACGTCCGAGGTAAGTGCATCTTGGACATTGAAAGCAGGGCGAGGCTGATCATCACCCCGTCCAGTTCCCAAATACTATACTAGATATCCTGTGCAGCTTGGACAGTGAGGTGACGGATGAACATCCAGAGGTCCTCCATATGCTCCGCGATATCATGGTACACCTGGCGTTTCCCAGGGCGGATGTGATCGCGAGTCGGAGCGGTTTTGGCCCGACATCAACGGGAATTCACGCACTGAACCATTTGCTCATGGTGATCATCTCAGCGGTAGCCTCTTTGAGCTCGACGGAGCAAACCCCGCCTCTCAAATCCACCATTAGCGAAAACGCTGGGGACATGCAGCGGATACTGCTCGATCTGGAGTTTCGAAGCGATCACCTCGGTCGGTCTGCACTCCTCGCTGCGCGCCTGTTCGATTCAGCAATTCGAGCGTTGGAAATCGTGCTGTTTCACTGCCAGCTTTTACCGATGCCCTTGGCGGACGAGCGGCAAGTTTCGATGTTTCGGCTGACCTCGGAGGCAACCATTTTCGTTCTTCAGCGACAAGGACAGATCCTTCATCTGCTGCAGCAAATGCATTCGGTCCTCCAGCAGGACAGGATGATATGTGGGCCGAGGAGATCGACCGAGAGACGCGTCAAACAGCTGGTCCAAGTGTTGGAGGACCGCGGCATCATTGCCGTGCCGGCCCACCGTGCGGCTCAAGGTGCCGGATCGGAAACATCGTCTCGGCCCCAGACATCGCAAACGCGGTCTTCCGAGAACGATTCACAGGGCAGCTCGCAGAACAGCTCTCAGAGCAGCATATTCTCCGAGGTGGGTCATCAACTTCAAATTGTTGACGAGCCCGTCGCACATTTTGGCGTTCCATCTCAAGCGCGCACGCTATCCCAATGGCCCGCGACCCTCATACCTGCGCAGAACTCAGCTTCACTAGGTCCGGCGCGATGGCAACACCGCAGCTGGAGCGAGCTTCCTCACACGCCGTCAAATGGAGGGTTCTTAGCTGGACCATCTGCAGCTTCTCAAGTGCTTCCGACCCAGTCTGTATCGATGTCATTGCCCACAACTCCTTGGGCCAGCACCGGACCGACCTGGTCTAATTGGTCCCTTCCACCCGGATTCCCAACGTGTCTGCAGCAGCCTTCGCCGATTACCCTGGCCCCGGCCCAGTCGCCTACGGTCGATGCAGTACCCGACTTTAGTTTGGCCGCGGGAAAGTCTGCGAGCGGAATCTGAACAGCGACACTGGAGTCTTCTACAAGAGCGAGCGGAATCAACCGCATTCTTCCGAATTATCCTAGGACTCGAGCAAACCATCTACAGACCCTTCAACGATAGTCCAAGTGTTCGCATCACAGATTCACAGCGTATTCGATCTCCCCCCTTTTAATCCCACGACTCCGCGTTCCGGTCGAGGAACGGTTCATGAACCGATCCGTTCTGATAGTGTATTGTTGGTTCCGTCTAATCAGATTTCGGCCGAGTCGCGCTCCATTTTACAACGCGTCTGAATCCTGATGATGGACGCGTTCGAGTGTTGATCTTGGCTCCACCGCTTTGTGGGAGTGCAGACCCCATTGCAAAGCAGACATGAAACGTCTTGTCGATACATCGCTCATTTGAGGAGCAGTCGCTGGAGCAGATACAGCGGTCTGCTAAGGAGCATATCTGAACTGCGAAGTGTGTGTTGAAATTGTGCGGGCAGAATTGTGTGTGGTTCTCGCACGCTGGAGGCGCCGGCGGCGTCGAGCCTTTGCACAGAATCCTTGTTGAGTTCCACCATCATCACAACCTTCAGCTCGATCCGACTTCAACCAACTTTGGGTAAGCTCGCTAGACGTGACGAAAAGAGCGAGGGAGAGCCATCTCGACCCTCCCCTCGTCAAGGCTGCAATCGACTCCAGTCCCTACTGCCACGGGACGCGGCTGATCATCATCGAATACAGCTTGAGCTGTCTACCTCCTTCGAGCTCGACGGACGCGCCTCAAGTGCAAGATCACTCGAGCATAAGCCTCTCAGGATATCAGGCTTCAGGTATAGCCTGGCAAGGTTCTGCTGACCGCAAACATTCAGGGTATAGCTGCTGTCCCGCCAGCATCTTAGGGCCTACACTACGAGCGACATGGAGCGCCGACCGCTCCAGGACAAGGTCAATACACCCCGCGCATCGCATGTTCGAAACGAGCTCAGCACGCCGCCGCAGCTACCGGGCAAGACAGATGTCAAGCTCCTCGATCACGAACGCGGAAGAGTGGGCCCGTATGACAAGGCACTACACCTCACACGCGACTCGCACCTTCTCGAGCCGCGACGGGCTGACTCTCACATCCTACAAACTGCTCGAAGCCCATTAGCTGCCACACTCACTCCACAGAAGCGCAAAGTACCTCAGGACTTTGTCCATGCGCGCAACCGCATCGATGAAAACCATGTTTCGCCTTCTCCTCCCAAGAAGTTCCGCACGGTTGTCCGGGATCACGCAAGACATGTTGGAACCGTGCCGGGAAATCGTGTTCCACACCCAAGCAGACATAGTCCTGGTGGCCGCGTAGGCCAGGCGCACCTCCCAATTCCCTCGACGTCGCAACGTCTGCCACAGCATCAACATGGAGCATCTACCAAGCCTGCACCTGTCGTGACTACCAAACGGATCGACAAGAAGCTAAGGATCTCGGAAGAAGAGCAGAGATCGAACATGGCAGGACAGCAAGAAAAGGCAGCCACTTGGAGGTACAAGTTCCGCAAAGCATTTCCGACCTTTGTCTTCTATCTTGACGGCTACGATACCTCGACGCGCACTCAGATTGAGAATGCGGTCCGATCATTGGGTGCTGTGAGTTGTTCAAATGTCTGAGAATCTGTCATCATTGCAGCGTTGCTAACTGTACTTCTTTCCAGCGAGTCGAACCTTTCTTTTCCAAAGGACTCACACACCTTGTGACGACTCGCCCGGTCCCAGCGCTTCCTGTCACACCGGCCGAGGCAGCTTCTGCTGGGAAGAATGCTGCCGCAACGGCTTCAGGTCCAAAAGTGGGAGTAGTGAATGCGCAAACGATCGACGTGACGGGTCGATCGAGACCCGGACAAAGCACACAGACACTGCTGGCTGCACGAGCAACACATCGCGAAGTGAACAAGACGTGAGCTGCGTTCATCCCCTCTTTCAGACTGACGTTTGGTTCTGACAATCTTCTGCCTTCAAAGTAGCGTTCCTCTTCACTCCGACCGCAATCCTTTCGACGAGCCTGGACCGGTCCCAGCTGCGAATGACATCGCATACAAAGCGAAAGAACTTGGTATCAAAGTCTGGCACCACTCAAGTAAGCTGACTGCGTTTCGCGTATATCGATGTGCTCTGTGACTGACAAAACTATATGTCAACAGAGCTGAACACAATCCTGAACATGCTGCTCGGCGATCAGTCAACTACTGTGAATCAAGCGGCAAAGGAGGACCTGGGTACATTGCTGAGACGTGAGAAGGTTGAGGGCACAACTGAGCGGGACCCGACAGCACCCAGAGCCGACTACTACTACTTTTCGAAGAATGTTCACTACCTTCTGGTTGAAGACGCGACCAAGGAGCACCGGCCCATCATGACTCAAGAATTTCCCCGGCCAAAAGATCAGCCTTCACTTGAACGACCGCCTTGGCCAAGATTGTTTGGCGAGCTAGAAGGCAAATGCCCTTTCACCTTTTACGATATGAGCAAGCATGCCAATCGCACGGATCGACGGCCCACTGCTGAGAAATCGCTTCGCAGGGCGATGAGCATGACACAGGTAGGCGTCAAGCCGGACGTCGTGACGGAGGAGGCTGTGCTGAACGAAATCGCCAACGGTGTCCCGACTACGGACGCAAATACTGCATATCTCCAAGCTGAGATCGCAGCGGCGGCAGCCCGTCGGCGAGGTGATCCTGGAGCCACGACAGCATATCCACTTGCATCCGGAAACAGTGTCCGAATCACATCCAACATTGCTTCTACGGCGCTCACAAGCACAACCAGCCACGGTCCCGGCAGCTTTGGCTTGGCTCATGGCCAGACCCTCGGAGGTGGCGCGCACGGCGCTTCTGGATCCGGCGCTTTTCCACATGGCCGATCTGCCCTTGCCCAGATGTCACGACGTACACAGACGATCGGTGTTCCGAAGGAGCCTGAAGGCGAATTTGGTACAGTCGCCCGGTCTGCTTCTATGCAGTCGCTCTCATCAGCTTGGCAGAACGCTGGCCTGTACGGTCCGGCGAAGGAGGGTGTCGGCCGCCTCAAGGAGTCCCTCGCAGCTGCCGACGGACTCATCAATACCACAGTGAAGGCGGACAATTCCAGATACGAGTCTACGATGGGCAAGGCACTCGGCGTGATGGGCCCACCTCAGATGTCGGTAGAAGAACATCGGCGCAGAGCCACGGCTCTGTCGGGCCTGTCTGGCAACAGTAATGTGTCGGCGCTGCTGGGGACAGGCGGAGCAATTCAGCGGCCCGGATGGCCGCAAGTGATGCAGAGGAAGGGAGATCAAGGTCTGGGCGGAATCCGTCGGAGCGTGAGCGTCAACGAGGGCTTGCGAGCGAAGGCTAGAGCGGAGGCGATTCTTGCTGCTGCCCAGAGTCGGGCCAAGGAGAACAAGCCGGGCTACTGCGAGAACTGTCGAGTCAAGTTCGAGAATCTTGAAGAGGTGAGCTGCCACTCTCAACAGCAGGCGGATCTGCTTATACTCACCACAGTTCTCTCTCATCCACAGCATGCTCGAACCAAGAAACATATGAGGTTTGCAAACAATCAAGACAATTTCTTTGAGGTCGACCAGCTTATCGAGCGCTGCCACGAACGTGCGACGCCATAATGAGTGGTCGACGAGTCCAACATACTGCTGCTGCACCACACTGCCTGCGAAGCGCTGATGACGAAGCGGACGAAGACCAAGGACCGTTTATGCCTAACCAGATTGAATTAGAAAGGGCATCGAGCAACGACACACTTTTCCCACGCCACTGGCGCTTGCCGTCCCGTCCTACTGACAGACGTGCCTGATTATGTCCACAATCCTCGCGCCCTGAAAACAAACCAGACACTCACAGCATGTAAATACCAAGCATAAACAACGGCCAGCCGGCCTAATTTCATGAGCCTCTGCCCTTGTAAAAGTACTGCGACGTGGTTGAGGCCTGATGCCTCCAGTAGCTGTGAATGTGCTGGGCCACTGGCACGGCTCATTCCTCTCTTCAGGAACGGTGATCCTTCTTCTTCTTTTCTGCGCGGTCAAAGTACGCAATTCGGCTCGGATGCTCGTGCTCCCTTGCGACAAGAGCTGCAAGAGAGCTGGACGCCCGAGCTCGACCTCACGCTGTTGAACTCTGGTTTGCTCCACATACAGTAGCTCGGTCTTTACTATCAGGGAGCTGATCCTGATCCCCACTTCCTACCTGTCCTCATGTGGATCCATGCAGTGATGCTGAGGCATGTTGGCCGGTTGTCGGAGCTGCCTGCATGCATATGTACAAGTATGTATGACCCTGATCTTGCGAGATCGATGCATGCAAGACGACATTCGCAGGGTTCCGACTGATATCAAGCCTGGCTGCATGGCCTGGAGCTGCAAGGGCAAGGTGCGAACCTGTTCCAGTCAGCGCCTTGGACGACCCCCCCCGGGCACGACACGCGCCCATGCCCAGCACTCTTTGGCAAGGACCCTGCATGAGGTTTGTGCTGCTCCTCCTTCATCTCTGGGCCTGGTCAGGGCAAGCGTAAGAAGTACCATTACCTGGGACGGACGCTCCACTACTTTGGCTCTGGCTTTTCGCCCTGGCTGAGCCTGCTTCTAGAGTTGCTCCCACTTGTAGCCATGCCTTCATGCAGAAAAGGCTCTGACCTTCAGCCATGTGTTGATCTCTCTCGACCTGATCCTCTTTCACTACAAGGACTGTTTGGGACCCTGTCCGTTCTGACTTGTGAGAGATCTGCAACATTTTGTACGAGGGTGGAGCAGCTGAGCCAACAGTGGAGTGGGGGTTTCCATGTGGCGCAACCCGATCACGTTATTTATCAACCGCGTCGCGCGTCTTCGGCTCAGAAATGATTCAATCAACAGCATGGTACCTTGCGCGCAGGAGCACGAACGAGTGAGTAAGCACCTCAGCTAGCGCATGCAGTTGAGTGTTCATCAAGATGAATGCCGCAAGGCTGAGCCGTCCTTGTGTGTGTGTCTGTCGTCCCCAGACTGATTGGATTTGTGTTGCTGCTGCTGCTGCGGCGGCGGCGTGAGTTCTCTGCGCGACCCAACGCCAAGTGGGGGGTTCAGCTCGCGTCATATTTCCGAACGTTTTCGACATCCGCCTCCTCTCACTCAAGAACAACAATCGCTAGCTGAGCTGTTGCTAATTCAGATGCGCAACCAAGGGCAGCTTACCCTAGTCCAAGAGCAATCCGTGTGCGCGCGTTGGAAGAATGTGAGTGCTGGCTCCAGCTCTATGGAATTCGCCGAATGCATACAAGGAAGGGGGTTGACTGAAGCTGTTCCTGCAGCAACCAGCCCTTTTCATCTCAAGAGGGCACACTGCCTCTGTTCCGAGAGGGAAAAGAGACGGGTCCGAGGCTTGCAGCTCTGCTCTCGCACCAAAGACATTTCTGAGAGCAGTTTGTGTGATTTACTTCTCTATGCAAATGACATTCGATGGCAGATGAAGAGTGGATTTGCTAAACGGAAGGACAACGGGCTGACCCGCTTCCCAACTTGCATAAAGAGCCGGCTTCTGACGCCAGTCATCCATTGCGTTTAGTACCCCTTCCGTCCCCGGTCTGCCCTGTCTTTGCCTCTCCTACCTTACTTTCTGCGTCCAGTTGGCGATTACCCTTGGGCCTTCTCCTCTCGCCGTCTTTCCCTTCCACAGCAGACAGCGCAAGTCAAGAGGCTCGACCCAAATCATGGCTGTTCCCCCCCTTCCCCAAGGTGCCGGTTACGGTGTAGTGATCGGGCTCGGAGCTCTGTTCGCCATTGTCGTCGTATTCATCTCCCGAACCCTCGTCAAGTACGCCAACTTGCGCTCCGACTCAGAAGAGTTCTCCGTCGCGCGTCGATCCCTCGGTACCGGTTTGACTGCCGCGGCCGTCATCTCGAGTTGGACATGGAGTACAACTCTGCTCTCCTCATCCTCGACTGCGTACAACTACGGTGTCGCCGGCCCTCTTGTCTACGCTGCAGGGTGAGCATCTGATCACATCACAGTACAAAATCAGTCAGCATACGAGCTAACAAACTTTTCTTCTTCTTCTTCTTCTTTTGGTAAAGAAACACCACACAAATCGTACTCTTTGCTAACCTCGCGATCCAGCTGAAGCGCAAGGCTCCCGATGTACACACTCACCTCGAGCTTGTCCGCATCCGCTACGGTACCCTGGCCCATCTGACAGTCGGTTTCTTCGCGCTGGCGACCAACATCCTCGTCTGTTCATCCATCCTGCTCGGTGGCTCCGCGGCGATCAACGCCATCACGGGAATGAATGTCTACGCCTCGCTGTTCCTGCTGCCAGCCTCCGTCGTGGCCTACACGCTCCGGGGTGGTCTGCGCTCGACAATCTTGGCCGACTACCTGCACACGTCGATCATCTTCATCATCATCTTTGTCCTCTGGTTCCGCACCTACACCACCTTCCCCGAGATTGGCTCGCCCGGTGCAATGTGGAAGCTCGTCATCGATGCCGGCGAGCGCGGAAACGGACCGGTCGGCAACTTTGCCCAGAGTCTGATGACGGTCAAGTCGGTCGGAGCGATCAAGTTTGGTGTGCTGTCGTTCCTCGAGTACACTGGTGTCGTCTTCAATGATGCCTCCTTCCACCAAAAGGGTATCGCTGCCGCCCCCAAGTCGGCCGCCCGCGGTTACTTTATCGGCGGTCTCTCGTGGTTCTCGGTCCCCTTCTGTCTGGCCACCACTGCTGGTCTGGCCGCCCTTGCGCTCGAACAGACGTCGCCCAACTTCCCCACTTACCCTAACCGAATGACGGAGGAGGAGGTCAACGCCGGTCTCGTGCTCGTGTACGCTGCCCAGGCCGTTCTCGGAAAGGGAGGCAGTGCCGCTGTTCTCCTTCTCATGTTCATGAGTTGCACCTCTTCCATCTCTGCCCAGTTGGTCGCCGTCTCCACGATTAGTGCTTACGACATCTACAAGCCCTACATCAACAAGAAGGGCACTCCCGACCAGGTCCTGTTCGTCAACCACGTCGCCGTTGTTGCGTTTGGTGTCTTCATGGCTGCGTTTGGTGCCCTGCTCTACGGTGTCGGTGCCGACTTGAACCTGATCTACAACATGAGTGAGTAGTGTTGCCTTGCCTCTTCGATGGTGACTTTGCCACTCGTTTCTGACTTGTTACCTTCCCATGCTTTGCACTTTCCAGCTGGTATTTTCACCGGTGCCTGCTTGATGCCTCTGGTATTCACCTTCTTCGACAACCGACTGAACGTGTTCGCCGTCACGGGCGGAATCTGGCTCAGCTTTGGTGCCGGTGTCGGAGTCTGGCTGGGTACCGCCTCTCGTCTGCTCGGCGCGGTCAACCTGGTCACGGTGGCCAACATCTCGCCCTGCCTGTATGGATGCGCGACCTCGATCGGTGTCGGTCTGATCATCTGCATCCTGTGCACTCTGATCAAGCCTCAACACTTTGACTGGGCCGAAATCCCGAACCTGGTGCACTCGATCGACGAGTCTGGCAAGGAGACCAACGTTGCCGACACCGAGGCTGGTGAGTCCACAACCTCCTCCTTCCTCAAGCTGTCTTCGCCATCACTCACCCTCTGTTTTTTTTCTTTCTCGACTCAACACAGGCTACGACCGCAAGGAGCTCGACAATGCACTGCTGTTCACTGCTGTGGGCGGTCTGGTTGTGTTCCTGACGCTGTTCATCATCCTGCCGTTCTCGCTGTATCGGGACTACATCTTCCCTGAGAAGTTCTTCTCCGGATGGAGCGTGGTCAGGTGAGTTTGCCGCCTGGTACCAGATGAAACCTAGAAGATCTGGTCGCTGACTGTCAGTTCCCAATCACAGTGTCATCTGGGCTTTCCTTGCTTTCGGCGGTGTGATTATTCTGCCACTCTGGGAGGGTGCTCCGCTCATCCAGCACATCTTCAAGACTGTTCTGGCCATCCGTCGCGGCGAGGAGCCTCCTGCGTGGTCCGGTGGCAGCCGCACGACGAAGAAGGCTGCCAAGCTGGGCGCATTCGATGCAGACGAGAAGGCTGCCCACAACGGCGAGTACACGGGCGAGGGCTCCGGTGCGGTCACGGTGGCGTCCAAGGGCGACGACGCGGACAGCGACAAGTCTCCCCGGTCGCCATGAAATGCTCGGGGTCTCCCCTTTTCTTCTGTCCGCAGACTACGTTTCAACAATCATCTAGACGTCTTTTTACGAACATGATCGCTCTCATAATGGTCCACTCGACGAGCAGCCATCTCCAAAACCGAATACCGGCTTTCTCTTTCGTCGCAAGACGAGGAAGTCTTTCTCTGTACCCCTTCACCTTCACCCCTTCCCCTCTCTCTCCTGCCTGTTCTTTGGGTCACGTCGCTTTCCACTTGTTGTTCTTGGGTATAAAAATCGTAACGAATGAATTTCTTCTTATCTCCACTCTCTCACCTTGGATGGTTGGGATAGATCTCCTTCTTCTTCTTGACTGGCTGGACCGACCTTGTCACGTGGCAGGTGGAGGATGGATGATCCGCGGCAGCGGGCAGCGGCGATTTGGGAAAGCGCGGTGAATTTTTGGGGGTTTAGGAGAGTTTCCAATACAGTATCAATCATCAGAAACTACACTATGGAGCGTTTATTATCATTATTATTATTGAGTGCGGATGGCAGGCAGATGGCGCCATGGGCTCTCTCGCTTTGACCCTGCCTTCCCTCTCAGACGAGCACGCCATTCTCGCTCTCTCACACAAAGCGCCTCATTATTCAACAGTTTGGGCCACGCGCACGCGCACGTGGGTTTGGGACTTCTTCCTATGTACACAAATTTAAAGCTCGACCTCATCACCTCGTCCCGACCCGAGCGCGTCGGTGCAGGGCTTCCAACAAAGCTCCTACGAGTACTTCTTCTTACCTTTGTGGCTCATCAGAGAGAATGAACGAGCAGCATGTATGGCACATTCAGCAAGTGCAGGCTGCGTCTGATACTGCCAGTGGTCAGTGATGGAGTGAGTGAAGGATCGGGTGAGATGGTGTGCTGGGCTGAGTGAGAGGAAAGAGAGAGACAGAAGAATAAACCAGGATATATGCGGTGTCGATTAAAAAAAGAAAAAGGAGGAAGAAGCCCGAGTTTTCCTTGCTTCCTTGCTTCCTTGTTGCCGCGTTCTTCCTGTTTGGATGGCGCATGCGCCCACACACACACACACACAACACGCGGACGATATTCCAAGTCCTTCTTCCTTCTCGCAACCCTTCTCTCTTCCCTGTCACACACATAAATATCTGTGTGCACGTACCCACCTTCACCATCCTCTTCCCCCCTCACCTTTCATCATCTCCAGTTCTCCTCTCTTCTGTCTACTCTCTTCCTGTCTCTCTTCACATACATACACACACACACAAACACACATAGATACACAATGGCTGTCAACAACGTCCTCCCCCAAGGCCACTTCCTCTTCACCTCAGGTAGGTCACCCTCACACCCTGCACCCGCACCTCTCCCCGAAATCTTCTCGACTGACCCCCCTGCTTCCTCCTTCATCAGAGTCCGTCGGTGAGGGTCACCCCGACAAGATCTGTGACCAGGTCTCCGATGCCATCCTCGACGCCTGCCTCGCCCAGGACCCCTTCTCCAAGGTCGCCTGCGAGACAGCCACCAAGACTGGTATGATCATGGTCTTCGGTGAGATCACCACCAAGGCCGTCATCGACTACCAGGCCGTCATCCGTAACGCCATCAAGATCATCGGCTACGACCACTCCGACAAGGGCTTCGACTACAAGACCTGCAACGTCCTCGTCGCCATCGAGCAACAGTCCCCCGACATTGCCCAGGGTCTCGACCACGGCTCCCTCGAGAACCTCGGTGCCGGTGACCAGGGTATCATGTTCGGATACGCTACCGACGAGACCCCCGAGTACTTCCCCTTGACCATCTCCCTCGCCCACAAGCTCAACTCCGCCATGTCCGCCGCAAGACGCGACGGCACCCTCGGCTGGCTCCGTCCCGACTCCAAGACACAGGTCACCGTCGAATACAAGAAGGACGGCGGCGCGACCATCCCCCTGCGCGTCGACACCGTCGTCATCTCCACCCAACACGCCGAGGAGATCTCCACCGAGGACCTGCGCAAGGAGATCCTCGAGAAGATCATCAAGAAGGTCATCCCCGCCAATCTCCTCGACGACCGAACCATTTACCACATCCAGCCCTCTGGCCGATTCGTCATCGGTGGCCCCCAAGGTGGTGAGTACTCTGCGCTGCAGCGTCCGACGCGTCTTTCGATGGCCCCTCGTGCTTTTCCTCACTGCTTGGACGCGTATTGACCGCATGTTCTGCTTTTTCTGCCTTTTCCTTCGCCTCGACGCGTCCCTTTGTGCCTTTCCTCACCTCTGTGTCCCTTTTTGACGCGTCTTTCTGTAAACAGACGCCGGTCTCACTGGCCGTAAGGTACGTAATGACAGGGAATCAACTGTGGTCCACACGCAGACCATCCTGACGCGTCATTATCTCCCGAACAGATCATTGTTGACACCTACGGTGGCTGGGGTGCCCACGGTGGTGGTGCCTTCTCCGGCAAGGACTTCTCCAAGGTCGACCGATCGGCCGCCTACGTCGCCCGCTGGATCGCCGTCTCCCTGGTTGCCTCCAAGCTCGCCCGACGCGCCCTCGTCCAGCTCTCCTACGCCATCGGTGTCGCCGAGCCCCTCTCCATCTTTGTCGACTCGTACGGAACCGGTTCCGTCTCGGACGAGGAGCTTGTCACCATCATCCGCAAGAACTTTGACCTCCGTCCCGGTGTCATTGTCAACGCCCTCGGCCTGCAAAAGCCCATCTACCACAAGACCGCCTCGTACGGCCACTTCGGTCGCCCCGAGTTCACCTGGGAGCAACCCAAGACCCTCACCCGCTAAATGCAAAGCCCTGTCTCCCCTCTCGCCTTGTTCTGCGCGGATGTTCTTAATATTAAACGGATAGCCGCGGCACGGTCTCGGGGACGCGTTGCATTCATCCACAAAAAATTTGCCAAATATCAACTCTGCCCGCGCATGCACACAACCTCTGTTCTCCGATCGTCACCCTTCCTGTAACGAACAGTATTACGTCTTTCCCCTCGCTCTTCTCTTTCGCATCTGTCTTTCCTGTTCGCGTTCTCGCCCACCCATCGAGATCAACAGTCCAATTCCATTAGACAAACCCAGCCGGGGTACAAATTCAATCCCCTGCCTCCCTCGACTTCAACACGTTTTCCCTTGACAAAACTCCACCGGACGGACTCCCTCACTGGGCTACGGAGGGTCAAAAGGCGGACTGTCGAACCAGCGCGCCTCGGCCGGCCCACCGTTCGTGCTGCCCCTCCCTCTCCTTGTGACCCGAACTGGGTGGACATAAAAAAGTGAACTAAAATGCAATTCAACTTTCGCAAACAAGGGGGCCGTGACTGTTGTGTGAATCAGTTCAGAAGGATCCAGGACCATGCGGTCTGGGGAGTTTGCTCAGTCTGAGATTTGAGAAGCATCCGTGACTCCGTGTCGACGCGTGGTAAGAAATTATTGCGCCCGCGTGTCAACGTCTGGCCCGGCCTTTTGTCGCCGCGCTGCTGGCGCGTTTCTTCGGAGGTGGAGCTTCATCCGAGTCGGAGTCGCCGATCTCAATCACGGCTGAGCTTTGTTTGTTCCGAGTAGAGGAGCCTTTTTGAGGCCGATACGTCTCCCCATCATCATCGTCGTCCTCGCTGTCCTCGATGACATCCACATCTTCATCCTCCTCATCGTCATTCTCGTGCAGGCTGTTCGAGATCCTGGTCTGAGCCTTCTTCGCCGCAGTCCGCCCACGAGCCCCACTTGCTCTTGCCGGGCCTGAGTCAAAGTTCAACTGACTTTGAGTCATCTTCGAATTCTTTGCCGTGGCTGTCGCCTTCTTGGCGGGGGCTCGGGACGCAGGCGCCTTCTTGCCGATTTGGCTGAGGGGAGGCAAATCATCGCAGAGTAGAGATCAGTGATAGCTTCGACGGGCGCTCGACATGACCATACACACCTGAGAACGCTGGCTCTGCTCGACTTCTGAGGAGGTGGAGGCTCTTCTTCAGACACTGCCTCGTCGTCTGACACCACCTGGACAACCTTCTTCTTTCGCGCAGGGCTGGCAGATTTTGGCTTTGCTTTTGCCTTCCCTTTGCCTTTCGCTAAGACAGGAGTGTCATTCAAGACCTGCGTCAGAAACGGCGGATTGGGATGCGGTGCGAAGCATTCGCAAGCGACTCACCTGCAGCTCGCGGCGCTTCAGGCTCAGAAAAGTTATCGCTCATTTCGCCCTCATCATCGACATCCATGTCTTGCAGCATCGAGTCCGGCGTTCCAGCTCGTTTCCGATTGTTTGAAGAAGAAGCTGCAGGCTTCCGAGCCTTGGACGAGCTTGCTTCGCCACCTACTGCGGCCTCGTCATGCTCTTCTTCATCCTCATCCTCGTCGCGTCGCTGCTGTCGAATGTCCTCAATCTGTTTCCGATACCATCATGGCCGCCTCAGCCAGTGAGCTCCCTTCACCGAGCCTGGAACAGGACTCACTCTGGCATTGATATCATCCTCATTCTGAATTCCAGCACCATTCAGATTGTTCCGGAGCAGGGCGAGATAAGTTTCGAGCGAGCTAAGGTATCGAAGATTGCATCAGTAACGGCCCGAGACCCCTTGATGGTGTATGAAGATACACACTCAGTGACTGCGTCTTTACTGTCCGCACAAGGGATCGGGGTAAGCATCCTTTCTCATTCTGATGCCCAGACCTAGCACTCACTGATCCTTCTCTGCATAGTTCAGCACAGCGTCTTGCATTTCCTTCGGATTCAGGATCTGCATGCTCTGGTGCTCCAGCAACTTTTCCAAGATCGTTCCGATCCGAATTCGCTCCAGGCGCTCCGCCGCGACAATCTCCCGATCATCTAGATCGAACATCGAATCGTCCCCGTCTCCATCAGCTTTCTTGGATTTCTCGCTCTTCTTGGTGAATTGAAGGACCTCTTTCGGATTTGCGACTTTTCCAGCAAACTCTTGTCCGAAGCGCACAGGATTGCCAACCACTTGGTTGGTGTAGATGACCCGTAATCTGATGAGCGGTAGCATCCGTTTTGGCTGAGGATCGTCCTCAGCGTGCTCGATGTTCCAGTCTTCGATGGATTGCGCAACGAGATCGTTTACCTATGAGGAAGGCATGTCAGGATACCATCTAGACCGTGAGCAAAAGGGTAACCTACCTTATCGCGGAGGACCTTTGTGATTCCATCCCTGTTGTCGAACTTGATCTTCTTCTGCTGAAGCACGGTCTCGAGGTTGAGCTCGTCCATAATGAATGGTCGCACCGTCTTCAGCTTGATAGGCTTGAGAGTGTACTTTTGATCTTTGATCATCAGCAGAGCGACGTGTCTGGCCACGAAGAGGAGATCATCGTCAAAACCGGACACTGCAAATGCGCAAAAGTTGCATGAGAAATACCCACTTTTCCATGGTCTCACCGGGAGACAGACTTGTCGCGATACTGCTGCCTGGTTGACTGATGCAGTAGTCCTTCCCTGCGACCAGCTCAGGCTCGATTCGGCATTCGTGCTCATGGCCCCAGATCACCAGGTGTGTCGAGTCGTCGAAGAGACCCTCAGGCACAGCAGCCTTTTGATTGTGCTTTGCGCTGAATGTGACATATATGATGTGAGCTACGCAGCACTCCTGAGCAATGCCATTAAATGAACTTTGGCACGTACCGATTCTGATGCAAGACCAAGAGATTGAACCAGTCTTCTGTGTCCTCTACTGGGCGCTGAAGCCGAACGCGATTGGCCCGAAGCTCAAAATGTAAACGTTCATCTCGCACATTGCCCAATCCGTACAGGGCCAGTTTTGTTCTGCCCTTTTGCAGGAGTATTGGTTTGAGTCGTATGCCAGCTTCAGCCTCGTCAGCGGCAGCAGTTCGAGAAGCAGACTCTCCCGCAGCAGCGTCGTCTGATGGTAGGTCTGTTCGTCCAAAGTAGGTGATCAAGCCCGCAGCCGACAGTATGTCCAACGCGGAGAGTGAGCCAGCCTAGGCACAGCAACCAAGAAGCATCAGCCTCAGCCCAAGGAGCATCAGCTCAGCCATGTGCTCTATTTGAGGCAGTGACACTCACAGGCCCGGATCCTTGTGGGTCATCATGGTTGCCATGGATAGAGAACACCGGGATGCCAACATTGATGTTTTCGTCGGCATAATTGACTGACGGAAAGCTGTCACACAGAAATCAAGGCATAGAAAGGTAGGGTCGTGAGAATTACTAGCATGCAGTTACGTCCGCAGCTGCCTCAGCATCTGTCAGCCTGCAAGATGCACCCACCTGAAGCCTTCTTTGTAGCCATTGCCAGCATCAGATCGCAGCTCGACACTGACGGGCCGATCTCCCATTGTATATTCCCGCAGCAGCGCAATGACATTGTGTAGCGCTACGCGAGATGGTTTGTTCTCGTGGAACAGGTCGCCACCCAGAAGAATGAAGTCAACCTGAGGTTGTGCGTGAGCATGTCAGCATTCTGACCTATTGTGAAAGGTGCACAGGAGGTTGAATCTTACATTGTTGTCTACAGCGAGCTGTAAGATCTCTTTGAAGGTGTTGATTGAGTCCTGACCTCGGACAGGGTCTTTTTCCTGGTAGCCGATGCTGTCAAAAGGAATGCTGTCAGCTCAATCTCGCTCACGACGTTGGACATATGAGTCGACCTGAATGTGTCCTCTGACTCACTGGTTGTCTGTCGCCAGCATGATACGAACGCAGTCTGGGTCATCTGTGCGATTCAAAGCAGGAGTCAGCCTGTATAGTGCTTCCCGATTGGACGGTGATGCTCACTCTCAGCATCATCGAAGAGGTGAGCATCCTCATCGATCCTGTTCAATCGACATTCGTGGACATCAGCGAGGAATCTTCCAGATGAGCAATCTTGTGCCAGTGCATGTAAAGACATACTGGGAAGACGGAGGTGGCGAGGCCGACATCCTGTCAAGCGAAGCTTGCGAGAAA
This sequence comes from Tilletia horrida, assembly GCA_001006505.1. Lineage (NCBI taxonomy): Eukaryota > Fungi > Basidiomycota > Exobasidiomycetes > Tilletiales > Tilletiaceae > Tilletia > Tilletia horrida. The sequence goes on from LAXH01000049.1 coordinate 77,373, forward strand.
GAGGAAGCAGAGATGAGTAGCGAAACCACAAGCAGCACTGGACGAGGCACTTGAGATGTTGAAGCAGTTCGCGGTCGTAGCACTCCCTTTCCCTAGAGGTCTGTAATGCGCTGAGGCAAGCTCCCCCCTTTGGTCTCTCGTTCCGTTCTGTCGTGGTTCTTTGTTGCGTCCACCGTCTTCCAACGAGTCCAACACCCAACACCAAACCAACACGACGCGTGACGCGCTCAAAAATTCCGGGACGCGTCTTTCTTCTTCAGCACAACCACTGACCTACCCTTCAAACAGAATGTCAACGACCTCTTCCCGTCTCTCGCTGACTCTCGTCGTCGCAGTATCGCCCAACAATGGCATTGGCGCAGGTGGCGGTCTGCCTTGGCGCCTGTCCCGCGAGATGGCATACTTCAAACACGTCACCTCGGCGGTCCAGCCAGCCCACCCACAAGAACACGCGAAGAATGCAGTTGTGATGGGCAAGAACACTTGGATGAGCATCCCACCTCGATTTCGACCACTGGCTGGACGGATCAACGTAGTCATCAGTCGGACGGCATCGAAGGAAGAGCTCGGAATGTGAGTGACGGCTTTGGATGACCTGACAGTGATGCTTGCTGATCGAATCTCTGCTCCCTGCCTGCAATTGCACCCTTCCACTTTGATCATGCCGGCCGCCAATGTGACTCGCTGATCTTTCCATGCCCCTCTTCTTTCATTGCTCACTATTCTTTCTCATCGGCCCTTGATCCTTTCCAGAGATGCTGAGCAGGACGCACACCTCTTCGCCTCACCTTCGGCTGCACTCGCATATCTCCAACAGCGCCGGTCAAGCGAGTCTCCCACTCCGATCTCAAGGATCTTTCTAATGGGCGGTGCTCAGCTGTACACGCAAGCTCTCCAAGCTGCCGCAGATCCAAGGTCTTCTTCGTCCCCAACATCAGACGAATGGAACCTCGACCGACTGCTCATCACGCGCATCAAACAGCCCGAGTTTCCGCAGTGCGACGTCTTCTTGCCCGAATTTCGGATTCAAGAACAAATCTCTTCGTCAGATTCGGCTTTGGGCTCGTTGCAAGCGAAGCCTCTGGACCACAAAGTATGGGAACAAGCCAGTGATGAAGAGTTGAGCGCCTACGTTGGCCCATTCGACATTCCTGGTCTCAGCTCGTTGGAAGGACCGCAGGAGGAGAAGGGGGTCACGTATACTTTCGAAATGTGGACGCGCGTATAGCTGCGCCATCCGCAACGCAAAGACGCCAATTTTGCCATATGCAGACCATCAAAGCTTCGTAACGTTTGAAGCTGTGCGCAACTGCCATTCCATATGTCCGGGACCATCAGGCACACCTATTCACATTGATTGTGCTCCCCGAGCCTCCAGAGGCACCGGAGCCTCCCCCGCTTCCACTGCTAGCTTCTGAGCGCCGACCACCGAGTCGGTCGTGAGTTCAGATACCGCTTCCTCACCAGCGGGTTGCTCTTCCTCTTCGAAGATGACGAGCTCGGTGCCTTCTGCAACCATGGCACCGGCCGAGGCAGACGCAAGCTTGGCCACCTTGCCGGCACGAGGTGCTCTGAGGACGTGTTCAGTCTGTTGGAGGCAGATCATGCAGGCGTCAGTCTAAACACAACGGCGGTGCACAACTGATCTAGATGCTTAGCAGCCTGACTCACCTTCATAGCTTCCAGCACGACGAGCACATCTCCCTCTTCGACAGGTTGACCCACTTTGACTCTGACCTCCACGACTTTGCTCGGCATCGGAGCCACTACTCTGGACGAGCTGCCCAGCCCAGTCGCCCCACTCTGGCCAAGCACCTCCGCCAGCCAATCCGGAGGGAGCACGTCTAATTCGACCTGGGTACCTCCTACAAATACATCGAGGCGTTCCTTGGCTCCCGGAAAGGTGAGGCTGTTGGGCGGAGGGTTGCGGCGGAAAACGGTCGATCGTAAGCGCGTCGAAGTGACATCGTCATCAGGCACGGTCGTCAAGCCCGAGGTAGTCACTCCCTGTGCAGCTGCAGCTGCATCCAAAGTCGCATGTACACGGGCAAAGTGGGTGCTGTGTCCAAACGTAGGTTTCACCTCGATGGAGAATGTGTTGGGCGGGGAATCGGCGTCGACGAGTGCTTGCAAGATGACTTGGAAGGTGTTGCTGTCCGCACCGCCTGCCTCAGAGCCAGAAATTTGGGTAGTTGATGAAGAGGAAGAACGTGGCGCCAAGGTGACGACGCGTGTTGCCCTCGCCGACGGGAAGCTCCTGAAGGAAGAGAAGTCTGACCAGGGCTCAGCAGGCGCTGTAGCAGGTGGACCCGCTTTTTGGTCACTCAAAACCACGAAGAGTGCAGCTTGAGCTAGAGCGACGGGACTCGGAGGAGGAAGCAACGGTGGTTGTAGCTCATCCTTGTACTTGGGAATGAATCCAGTCTCGACTTCGCCTTTGACGAAGGCTGGGTGAGAAGCGAGTGACTTTAGGAACGCGATATTAGTGGCTGGCCCCACGACCTCGTACTGGTCAAGAGCGTCTCGCAGCACACGTAGCGCCTCTGCGCGGTCGCGTCCATGCACGATGAGCTTGGCAATCATTGGATCGTAGTGAACACTGATCTCGTCTCCAGAACCGAATCCGGTGTCGACCCGGACGGTGGAAGATGTGGTCGGAAGGGCGACATGCTGGAGCAAACCAACGTCGGGGAGGAAGTTGGCGCGCGTATTTTCCGCATAGATGCGAGCTTCAAAGGCGTGTCCGTTCCGGTGGAGATCTTCTTGAAGAAGAGGCAGTCGATTCCCAGCAGTAACTTCGAGTTGCCATTCGACAAGATCTTGGCCGGTGATAGCCTCGGTGACAGGATGCTCTACTTGGAGACGTGTGTTCATCTCCATGAAGAAGAATTCGAGCGTGTCTGCATCCAAGATGAATTCGACAGTGCCAGCGCCCGAGTAGCCTACAGCGCGGGCGGCATCGACTGCCTTTCGACCGAGCTCTTCGCGAAGCGACTCAGGAAGATCAGGGGCGGGCGCTTCCTCGATGATTTTCTGATGTCTGCGCTGTACTGAGCAGTCGCGCTCGAAGAGGTATACACCATTACCGAGTTTGTCGCAGAAGACTTGGACTTCGACGTGTCGGGGGCGCGTGAGGTAGCGTTCGATTAGCACGTCTCCGTCACCGAAGGACTGAAGATGTGCTGCGCGTGTCAGAATGTGAACCAGCAAGGGAGAAGGCAAGAATGATTGCGCACCTTTTCCGCTTCTCTTCTGGCGCTGAGCAGCTGTTCTTCAAACTCGGCAGGACTCGTAGCAATCTTCATACCTTTTCCTCCTCCTCCCTTGACAGCTTTAATCAAGACAGGGTATCCAGTCTTGTCAGCCTCGGCGCGGAGTGTCTCCAGACTCTGATCAGCACCATGGTAGCCAGGTACGCAAGGTACCCCAGCCGCGAGCATGATTTCCTTTGACGCCGATTTGGAGCCCATGGAGTCGATGGAGCTTGCTGGGGGCCCGATGAATTCAATGCCTTCCTTTGCGAGACGGGCTGCAAAGCCTGCATTCTCGGAGAGGAAGCCGTAGCCGGGATGGATTGCGACTGCGCCGCTCAGTCTTGCGACCTTGATGATGCGATCGATGTTGAGGTATGACTGCGCGCTGGGAGCTGGTCCGATGCAGTAAGCTTCGTCGGCCTGCGTCGGAAAGAGAAATGTGTGAGTCAAGATGTCAGCTGGATGGGGAAGAGGAGTGAGCAAAATCATACCATTCTGACATGCATAGCATTTGCGTCTGCCTCTGAGTATACGGCGACAGTCTTGACGTTGAGTCTGTTGCAGGTGCGAATGACTCTGCATGCGATTTCTCCTCTGTTGGCGATGAGGATCTTGGTGGGCAATGGGTTGCGATGGGTGGAGTCCGGCTGGGAGGGTGCGATGGACGCATATGACCGTGTGCTGGCGATCTTGCTGAGTGCTATTGGAAGTCTTGGTCCTGTTGATCTAACGCTGGCTGTCGCCTTGGTTGAGCATGATCGTCTGGGCACCGAGGTTGATGAGGAGGAGACGAGTGCTGCGGTTGACGATGTAGTCCTGCTGGCCGAGGTCGCGACGAGGACACGCCTGAGCCGGATGGAAGCAGCAGCAGAGGTCATGCTTGGCCAGTGTCTGTAGATGAATGAGCGAGGGAAGGAGATGATGGCAGGAAGAAGAAGAAGTGGAGTTAGAGGATGGATGAGGGGGAGGAGCTCACAGTTGCGTGAAGAGGTGTTCATAGCCGGCAGTAACCGAAGCGGAAATCTTGTGTTGCTCTCTGACTTCCTCCTTCTTTGGACCTCGACTTCCGTCCTCTCATCATCAGCAGCATCATCAACCTCATCACCGCGCGCGCTCTCTACTCTCTCTGTCGCTGCCAAAGTCATGCTGCGATCAGTCTTCACCCGTTCTGCTTCAGCAGCCTCGCGCTCCCTGGGTCGGAATCCACCAGCAGCAAGATGTCAATTTCAACTCCAGCAAGCTCGCAACGCATCCACCTTCTACAACGAACACATCGCAGGCCTCACCCAGGATCAAGCAGAGCTCAGAGCGGCAGTGACCCAGTTCGTAGACGCAGAACTCGCACCCAGAGCACATGACATCGACAAGAACAACCAGTCGCCCCTCGACCTCTGGCCAAAGCTAGGCGAGATGGGCCTCCTCGGAATCACAGTCCCCGAAGAAGACGGCGGGCTCGGAAAAGGATACATGGATCATCTCATCGTCATGGAAGAGCTCTCTCGTGCTTCGGGATCTCTGGCGCTCAGCTACGGCGCATGCTCCAACCTGTGCATCAACCAGATCAACAGACACGGTACCCCGGAACAAAAGGCAAAGTACCTCCCCCAACTCATCGCAGGAACCAAAGTCGGCGCACTTGCCATGAGCGAACCAGGAGCGGGCAGCGACGTCGTCAGCATGACTACAACTGCTGCCAAGAAGGGAGACCACTACATTCTCAACGGAAACAAGATGTGGATCACCAACGGACCCGTCGCCTCCACCTTTGTCATCTACGCCAAGACGGATCCATCAGCGGGCTCAAAGGGAATCACTGCTTTCATCGTCGAGCGGGACTTCCCAGGCTTCTCGACCGGCGCCAAGCTCGACAAATTCGGCATGCGAGGGTCTGATACGTGCGAGCTCATTTTCGAAGATGTGGCCATCCCAGAAGCAAACATCCTAGGCAAGCTCAACAAGGGAGCCGCCGTGCTGATGTCCGGCCTCGACCTCGAACGCCTTGTCTTATCCGGTGGACCCTTGGGCCTGATGCAGGCTGCGTTCGACTACGCACTCGACTATTCTCACACGCGCAAACAGTTTGGTCAGCGGATTGCAGAGTTTCAACTCATCCAGGGCAAGGTTGCCGACATGTACACTGCCCTTGGAGCTGCACGCGCTTACGTGTATGCTGTCGCCAGAGCGTGTGATGCAGGGCACGTCAGCAGAAAGGTAAGATCACCTCCAACCCCTCTCGTTCCAGGGCTAGTACATTGCCTGACTTTCTCTTCAACCGAACGAACAGGATTGTGCTGGAGCCATCTTGTACTCCTCTGACCGGGCCGTCGAAGTCACTATGGACGCTCAACAGATCTGCGGTGGCATGGGCTACACAAATGACTTCCCCGTCGGACGTTTCCTCAGAGATGCAAGACTCTACACTGTCGGAGCAGGAACCCAGGAGATCAGGAGGATGCTCATCGGTCGCGAGTTCAACCAGGAGCTGGCTTGATCGGCGTCTTGCTGCACTCCAACCAGACAGCAAATTCTTTGTATCTGAACCCGACTTATTTTCAAATGTACATCACACATACACACGGGGCCTCTTCAATCGATTGTCTTTCTCGATTGAGTTTACACGCTGGCCGCACGCTGGAGGAAGAGTACAATACACACGTGCGCCACGAAAGCGAGCGACGTGAAGCAGGCAAAGAATACACGGAGGGAAGGATGTCGAGACACGCGTCATGGGAGTAGGGTGAGGGGGAGGAGCAGATGGAAGAGGTGCAGGGTCGCTTCAGTATCGGCTGTGGGTCGTGCATGCGAACGGACATGACACGCAGGGAAATGCGCAGAGCTCCAGACCCGATTCGCCAGGCGGAGGGGAAGGAACTTAGACTCCAGCACGCACTTCTGAATCGGGCTCGACGTAGTCGCTACATGCGGAGCACCAGGAAGAACAGATGTCGTAGGTCAGCCTTTCTGTGATTGAGCCATTCGTACGCCAGGCGAAACTCACATGTGAGGATGCTTGCCGCCCTCGCTCTCGCTAGACAATGCCGTCGCGATGTGAGGGGGGATTTGAGCCGCAAAACCTTTCATCAGCCCTTCGTACTTCTGCGTGATCTTTCCGCCTTGCCCCTCGATGTCCGCAATCTGCGAATCGATCTGCGCTTGAGGCGCGTCCTTCTTGTAGATGCTGTGGAAGTGACATACCAATGCGATTGCGGCCAAAACGTTGGTTATGAGTTGATGCACAGACAGAGAGCGCGCCAGTTGCAGACTGAGCGCGAACAGCCAAGGACGATGTAGAGGGGCTACTCACACGATGTATGACTTGTGATCGGACATGTTTAGCAACGTACTGGATGGAGAGTGATGGGTGGTGGTGTAGCGTATCTAGCAATGACGCATTGCCCAAGGGCCCCGGCTCCGGTGGAGCGCCATACGGCCGAGAAACTCGAAAACTGGGCATTTTGAAAAGTTGTGGCCGGACTCGGCCGAAAAGCCAGAGCGTCAATCTTCACCTCCGAAAATCGATTTTGCCACGATGAAGTGACACACACCACACAGTCACTTCTCTCTCGCCCGAGAAACATTTTTCTCACTTTTCTTCCTGAACACTTCACTTCATCCTCACCTGTCTCTTCAGCCATCACTGACTGTAGAGCAGGTGAGTATCCCTTCTGTTATAGGTCTCTTGAGCCATCACTGACTGTAGAGCAGTCTGCAATACACTCTCTTGTTGTCTTGACTGCGCCCATTAGGTGTGGGCACTTCAGTTGGTAGCTTCGCCCCTCAACAATGTCTGGCATTACGAACGAACCCGACACTGCCACCGGCATTGCTGAACGATCTAACATTACAACCGCAATGAATGTGGACTTGGCAGCTGGCGCAGCAGCTCATGTAGCAACTGAGCAGCTGAACACGCAGCTGATGAGCCAGGTCCAAAGTCAGCAACAAGAAATCGGAAAACTGCGGCAGCTGGTAGAACAGCTGCAGGATCGGTTGACAAACGTGCTGGCCGCAACAGAGGCATCCTTGCCTACTGAGCCAGAATCAACCCGAGATGTCCCTGTAACGAACCTCAGAGGACCGGATACCTGGACGCCGCCGGATAGGACTCCTGGTATCGCTGGCTATGTTAAGCCAGACCCGGTACCCACCAGTACCGGGCGTTATCATATCAAGATCAACGAGCCCGTGCCCTATGACGGTCAGCCCAATAACGACCCGCGTGAATGGGTCATGGAGGTTCGTGACTACATCGGATTCCATACGCTGCGTGGACCACCGCTCGGTGAAAACGAGAAGGTCCTCATTGCGGCAACCTACCTTAAAAGCGACGCCAAACGACGTTGGAACGCGGAACGAGTTCGTCTGGAGACGATTCAGGCCCATGACCCCAACAGCCCTGCTCTCAATTTTACCTTCGAGCAATTCCTGACGTGGGTGTCCAACGAGTTTAAGGACGTCAATCGAGAAGAGCGCGACCGACTCGCGTACACCCGGTGTCGTCAAGGCGACCGCCGGGTAGCCCAGTATGTGACCGAGTTCCGGGCTCGCGCCGCCCGCGTAGAGCCTAGCCCGGGTGACCGGGACATGAAGGACCGTTTCAAGGATGGTCTAAGCCCGACGATGAAGGTCGAGATGGCACGCGTCCGGCCCGAACCAGTCACGTCTCGCGAGTACATGGCAGTGGCCGAGCAGCTCGACCAAACCCTGCGAGCGGCAGCACGCGAGACCCAGATGGTGCCCCGCGCTGGTAGAGATAACCAAGTCTTTCCCCGTACGACCCGATACACGGATGGGCTTCGAGTTCCGGGCGCATACCGGGCAATCACCGGCGGGAAGGTGGAGCAGGTCAACGCTATTGAGGCCATCTCCGAGACCACCTCGGACAACGGCAGCGTGTCTGACGACGAACAGCTGAGCGATGTTGGATCCCACGGCTCCGATTCTGCTTTGGCCGCGATTACGTCCGAACAGATCCAATGCTACTCCTGCAAACAATTGGGTCACATATCGAGAAACTGTCCCAACCGCTCCTCCGGTCGTAAGCAGGCGGGAAAAGTCCCGGGTCGAGCGTAAAGGGCATTGCGTTCGACCCGAAACATGACCCACTCGAGAAGGCGCCTAGTATTGGGTCAGACCGGGCAACCACCGGGACAGAAGGCAATCGTCCCGATGATGACCAGATAGCTGCCCTGTTGACCCGTCTAGAGACCCAGCCGCCGGCGCTGGCGGCGATGGAAGGACCAATTCTGTTGCGCGTGCAGTTGAACAGATACGAAGTCACCACCCTCCTCGATACCGGCGCCTCAGACAACTTCATTGCCACTGCCCTGGCCGCCCGGCTTGACCTCAAGATTGATCCCGAGCTTCGGGCGCCTAGACAGGTCAACTTGCCTGATGGACGGGCGGTAGCGATTGTTGGCGGCGTCAATCTATCCATTCGGTGTGGAAACTTCGTCGCAGCAATCACTGCCCGGGTTATCGACATGGTGGGCTATGACCTGATACTGGGTATCCGGTTCTGCAAAAGGTACAGATGGACGCCTAACTGGGACGACAACATTCACTCGGTTACCGACTCGGGCGGGACACAGCACAACTTGCTCTGGCCGCTCGGAATGGACGATGTGTCTCCGACAACGACGAACCGTTGTACGAGATGATGGACGGGCGTCGAGCTCGGAGATTTTTAAAGCGGGCCGACACCGCTTACCTATGCTTTGTTCGTCCTAGCGACGACCGAGTGCAACCAGGTACTGCCCCTGGTGCCGTTCCCAGCCGCATACCGGCAGTAGAAGACCCAGTAATGGGGGAGATACTGAAGGAATTTGAAGAGGTGTTCCGCGATGCCCTCCCGCCAGGGGAGGTGCCCGACAATATCGCCCCAACTAGAGTGCTCAAGGAAACAATCATCAATACCGAGCAGGCTCGACCGATCAACATCCGCGCCTATGGGCTCACGCCGACACAGCAAGAAGAGCAAACAAAGCAGATCACTATGCTCCTGGAAAAGGGACTCATTCGAGAAAGCTCCTCTCCTTGGGGCTTCCCCGTATTGTTCGTCCCCAAGAAGGACGGCGGCTGGCGTATGTGCGTCGACTACCGGGCCTTGAACCAGGTAACTACCCGTAATGGGTACCCACTACCACGTATTCAGGAATGTTTGGACCAACTTGGGCTTGCAATATGGTTCAGCAAGGTTGACCTGGTATCGGGCTACTGGCAAATTCACTTAGCGGCCGAGGACGTGCCCAAAACGGCCTTCAACACCAGACAGGGAAAGTATGAGTACCTTGTCATGCCATTCGGTCTGTCCAATGCACCTTCGGTTTTCCAGACCATCGTCAACAACGTCTTACGCCCGTTTCTCAATCGCTTTGTCATTGTCTACTTGGACGATATCCTGATCTTCTCACGAACACTGGAGGAACATCGCCAACATCTCCGGGAGGTGCTGCAGGCTCTGCGATCGGCAGGTCTGTACGCGAACGCAAAGAAGTCTTTCATCGGGCAACGCGAAGTGGAGTTCTGTGGTCACCAGGTACAGGGTGGGAAGGTCCGGCCGCTTGAAGACAAGCTCAAAGTTATTCGAGAGTGGCCCGCCCCTCGCACGGTCCACGATGTACGGGCCTTCATGGGGCTCGTCAACTACTATAGGCGCTACGCCAAGGACTTCGCAAAGGTGGCGGCGCCAATTTCTGACCTGTTGAAGCATTCCGTCAGCGCACCCGGTGCCGTTCGACCAGATCCAAGTACCGGGCGAACCTGGGTGCTCCCAAAGAAGACTCCCGTTACTTGGACGGTGCAGTGCGAAACCGCCTTTGTTCGTCTCAAGGACCTGTTGTGCTCCGCCCCTGCCTTGCTACAGCCGGACACCACGAAGCCGTTTCGAATCGAGACGGATGCTTCCGACTGGGCCATTGGCTGTGTTTTACTCCAAAAGGGGGAAGATGATATGTTGCACCCGGTAGCTTTCGATGGCCGCAAGCTCAACCCGGCCGAGACCAAGTACCCGGTGCATGAGAAAGAGTTACTGGGCATCCGATATGCGCTGCAAGTGTGGAGGCAGTACATTGACAACGGCCTCAAGATCACGGTGGTGACGGACCATGAAAGTCTCAAGTACCTGCCAACCACCCGAATTGCTTCAAAACGACTAGCTCGCTGGGTAGCGGACTTTGGAGAATACCCCCTAGATCTGGTGTATCGAAGGGGAAGCGAAAATGTCCTAGCCGATGCCGTTTCCCGTCGCCCGGACTTCCTCCTCGCGCTGGGTTACAGCAATGATCTGTTAGCAGCACTAGACGAAGAACCTGCAGAGGCACCTTACATGGCGGACTGCCTGATATCGGGCGAGCTCCAGTATGTCTTACCCGGTGCAGTCTTGCGCTCCATCCAAGAGAACGCGTCCGGGTATCGGGTTGGCCCTGACGGCGAGCTGTTCCGGGTACAAGGATCAGCAAATGTGCCGTATATCGAGCCAATCCATCGCATTCATTTCCTGACAAAACAACACGAGCAATTAGGTCACACCGGTGCGGCGGGCCTGTGGGGAGTCGTACAGCAGCGCGGCTGGTGGCCCGGAATCAAGTCCGATCTGCGCAAGTTCTGCGCCTCTTGTGGGGTCTGTCAAGTCAGTTCCAGGCCCAACCCGAATCAGGAACGAGAATTCGCGGTCATCACGACCGATACCCGTATTCAGCCATTCGAGCGCTGGGGTGTGGATCTAATTGGTATGTTGCCGGCCACGCCCGACGGGAACAGGTGGATTGTCACCGCCGTAGACTATGCCACCGGATGGCCGCTGGCCGCGGCGCTGCCGGACGCTAAGGCCGAGCGGATAGCGGACTTCCTATACCGCGACATGTTTTTGTGTTTCGGTGCTCCTCGAGAGCTGGTGTCAGACAATGGCGAGAACCTGCTAGCAGGTGCCGTACAACAGTTACTGCAAGGCATGGACACCAGGCGTCGTCTGGCGACCGCGTACCACCCTCGGTCTAATGGTCGGGTGGAGAGTTTGAACGGAACCTTGGGCCGTGCCCTTACCAGGCTGCTAGTGGGTAAGCCTACCCGGTTATGGGACCGGTATCTATCAGACGCCCTCCTGGCTTGCCGGGTCCGTACCCACACGTCTACCGGTATCAGCCCCTTCTTCCTGGTATATGGAGTGGAGCCCCGGCTACCGGGCGATGCTAACGATCCCAGGGTGCTGGAGGCGGACATCGCGGATGTTGCCGCGCGGCTGCCCCATTTACGGACCGCTCGGGAGCAAGCACGTGAGCGAAGTCACGCTCGGGCGTTGAAGAACAAGGCCGTCCGGGACGAGAAGGTTCGTCCTCACGAGCTCACGGTAGGATCCTATGTGCTGGTTCGGAACGAAGCTCGGACCAAGTTCGAACCCGCTTGGTTTGGACCGTACCGGGTATCAGGTCTTAAGGCACTCGGGACATACGAGCTGCAGACCGTCTCCGGAATCACTTTGAGGGCCCTGGTTCATGGCAATCGGCTGCGGCCGGCCCGCACCGATGGTGAGCCCGAGTGGTGGAACCACCCCACGAACGCTGTCGCCGTTCAGACGCGAACAGGTCTGGTTGCCCTCGTGACCCCGACGGCTCATGCGCTCCTCGACGCGCAGTTGGTCCAGGAATACGACCGGATTCCGCAGATGCGGGGAAGGCCACGTCGTCGCGGTCCTTCCCTGTCGCCATCCCCTTCGCCCCAATAGTCGGCGGTTCGGTCCTAGGGTACCGACTACTGACCGGTACTGGGAACCTGACCGAGGACCCCGAAGCCACGACCCACGAGCCGGGTACAAACCCAGTACCGGGTGGATTGGGATACTCCCCAAATGCATTCCAAGAAGACTATCCACTACTACATGCTATCACTCGCGAGCCTTGCCCTTACCCTTGGTGGTGCCCTCCTCCTCCGCCTCGGACTCGTCGTCCTCTTCCATGTCGGTGTCGCCCTCGGCATTGATCAGGGCCTGGAGCATGGTCTTGTTGCGCTTGATGCGGTAAAGTTCCTTCTCGAGTCGAGCGATCTCTTCGTCGTGTGCTTCGCGTGCGCGTCGGCGTTTCGTCGGCGTGTCGAGCTCATCGGGGTTGAAGGCGAGTCGACCCGGGGTGGACCGGGTACCGGGTCGGGAACCCGAGGCTATACCCGGTTGTTCGGCACCGGGTGCCTCCGCAGCATTGCGGTTGAGGAACTCGGAGATGATTGCGGACTCGTACTGCTCCTTTGTCAGCATGGCACGCAGATACTTGTCCGTCCAGTCATTGCGGGGGTTGACTTTGGGGGGGAAATATGTGTCCTGGCGGAGCGCGGAGGCATACAGCCAGCCATAGATGAGCTTCCGGATGTCGGCCTGTGGTCCCCGGAACTCGGGCACTGTGGATTACGTCAGCCGGGTATTGGGTCACGTGTCCCGATACTGGGTCACTCACGACGATCTCCATGGTTGCAGCCGGACTTGGCTTTGTCGCAACTCGTGCACCTCTGCTCCCCAGGGAGCACGAGACAGGCGCGGTTGCGCGCGTAACACTCGCGGCAGGGGTGCGCGGCAACAGCGGGCTCAACGATTTGAATTTCGTCCTGTTCCTCCTCCTGCTCTGTTCGGACTGAGGCCACCTGGGACACATGGGGAGGGGAGACAGAGGGGACTACAAGTGGGGAAGGAGGAATGGGAGTCTCCTCACTGGGGTTGGAGGTTTCCTCGGAGGGAGAAGTGTCTTCGGAGGAGGTTGAGGAGTCGGAAGAGGAAGTTTCCTCATCAGAGCTGCTCTCAGTCTCGTCGGAGCTGCTAGTGTCAGACGGAGGGGGGCTCTCAGAGGGGACAGGAACAGGAGGGGGAAGACGCGCAGGATGCGGAGTTGCATTTCGGATGCTTCGGGTAACGACCATGTTGTTCTGGACGGCTGGGGGCAGGCTACTGGTATCTGGTGATGGGTTCCGTGGTGGATGCGTCCACCCCGGTCTGCTCTTAGTGGGGGAGGGTGAAGTGACACACACCACACAGTCACTTCTCTCTCGCCCGAGAAACATTTTTCTCACTTTTCTTCCTGAACACTTCACTTCATCCTCACCTGTCTCTTCAGCCATCACTGACTGTAGAGCAGGTGAGTATCCCTTCTGTTATAGGTCTCTTGAGCCATCACTGACTGTAGAGCAGTCTGCAATACACTCTCTTGTTGTCTTGACTGCGCCCATTAGGTGTGGGCACTTCAACGACATCGACATGCAATTTTGTCGGGCGTGGAAGATTATTTGAGACCAATAGTAATTCCAGGTGGCGGACAAAAGTCTTAGAACACCTCAAATAATAGCACAAATTTCATGGTCCTCATAGATTTACCACTGATGGAGCTCCAAGAAGCTGACACACAATTGCACAAGTGTACAGTTGGTTGCAAAAGTCATGTACACGAATTTGGGCAAACACCAACGCGCCGACCAACACCTCATGTTCAGAGCACCATAATGCAATCACAACACATATCAACATGACCTCAAATCCGGTTGACAACGAGCATGTGAGATACTGATGATCCTTGAGAAATGACAGCGTGATGCATTCAATATCTGGTGGAGCCTCCATTGTTGGCGACGACAGCTTGCAATCTACGAGGCATGCTCTGGACCAGATTGGTGAAGAATTCATCATGCATGTCGGCCCAGACGTCTTTGGCTGTCTCAAACAGGTCATCGATGTTTGTAGGACAAGGACGAGCATCCACCAGCGCGCGCTTGAGAACCGCCCATGCGTTATCGATGGGGTTCAAGTCGGGCAAGCTGGCGGGATGCTCGATCCATCTGAAGCCGTAGTCTCTCATCGCTGCGGCCTGATCACCCTTTCGATGGACAGAAGCACCGTCCTGGACGATTTGCGGTGTCCTTTCCGCCATTTCCATAGCCGTATGTAATGCTCGTAATGGACCATTGACGACCTGTTCGCGATAGATTGTGCCTGTAACTCCACCACGCTTTCCCGTGCTCTCGGTCGTGTCGAACCGCACCAATTCGGACTGCCCATCACGATAGATTGCCGCCCAAACCATGCATGTCTTCTTCTCTGCTGGAAAACGGACTCGAAGAGCGTCGTCGGTGTAGGCGTGGCCATCCTTCCGCCAAACGAATCGCTTGACATCTCCGTTTAGCCGAAGGATGGCCTCGTCGACAAAGACGACGCTCCTCCAGTCTGTTGCTGCGTGATCTTGCGCGTATTTGAGGCGCTTGGCCTTCTGCTTGTCTAAAAGATAGGGTTCGGCCCGAGCCACGCGCTGTTTGAGGCCCAGCTGCTCCGCATAACGTCGAATGGTTGCAGGGCTGGCTTTGAATCCTCCGTCCTCCATCATGCTCGCAAGTAAGTGAGCCGGTGCCCATCGTAGAGCCTCTAGCCAGCGCTTCAGCTGCCGCCCGCCTCTCTCCGAGATTGCACGAGGTCGGTCAGACCGCGGCAAGTCCGCAACAGTGTTGTATTTTGCCTGTTTGGTGGTGGATCTTGTCACGGTCCTTGGGCACATGCCCAGCTCGGCCGCGATCTCTCGAACAGTGAGAGATTTCTTCAGACCAAGGATGCGCCCGCGCGTTCACGGCTAATGATGAAACTTGTGCTTCGGAGAATCGACCCTGAGTTTTTCATTGCGTGTCTTTGTTGCCATGATTGAGATGTACAAGGTGAGAAGGTAGGAGGGGGGTTGTCCAAAAGGTTGGTTTTTGAAAGTGTGTACATGACTTTTGCGATCAACTGTAGAGAGAGACATTGTAGATTGGATGAAGACAAATGAAATGTGGCTGATCTATTCGGTAAAATTAGCATTGCGTTTCTTACACAGCTTAATCCGCTTGGGAATATCATCTATGTACTTGTTCAACTCCTCGGGCTCAATGCGTTCCCGTTTCTCCTTAATGGCCTCCCAAACTTGCTCGGCCGGGGCTCGCGTGAGGTTCCGACCACGTAGGCGGGCCTTTAGCAGCCGCCACGCCTTCTCAATTTGATTGAGATCCGGGCTAAGTGGCGGATGAGGTTGTCGCTGAAGTCCGGCTGCCAAACGAGCAGCGCTGGTAGCTCGGGAGCTGTGAATGGAGGCATTATCGTCCACCACTTTGTAAGGCGATGGATGCGCTAGCTCTCACTCGTGCACGAAGTCCCTCAATGTACTGTTGATGAAATTTTCAACATATGCCTGTGGGTCAACCCTAGATCGGCCTGTTCCGGACACTCGGATGATGCGTGACTTCTTCCCGTAAGCGATCGGCGCCCACACCATGACGGTTTTGCGAGCACTATAGAAGCTCCGACAAGTGTTTTCATGCAAGTCCGCGGTGCCCTTGAGCCTTGAGACCAAGGCTTGCGCCTCAGAGTAGAGGAGTCAAAACTGCATTTGTCCGTGTAAATGATTCGACGCCACTCCGTTAATTGATTGCTTTTGGCCCAAACGAGCCGTGTTTTCATTGCAGCCCGAGTCAGCGCAGGGCGGGACCACGCCGCAGAGCGCCTGATTCCGGCGTCTGCGGCGACACGGCGGATGAGCTTGGCCGAGGCGTTGATGCCTTGGAGACCCATTAATTTGCTGATGGATTGCCAGTCTTTCCATCTATTGATATTGATGGTTCGCAGCACCTCGCGAGTATTTCGCTCAGACAGCTTCTGGGGACGTACACTTCTGGGTCGAGTGTAATGTGATCCGGTGTCTTTGAAGCGTTTGACTTTGAAAGCCACGGCGCTGGGAGAACAGCCAATTTTCTCGGCAATGTGTTGATAAGTCATCCCCGATCCCACCATTTCCTGTATACGACCCCGCGCAGTCGGTGTAATGGGTGTCGGAGGATTTCGATGAGATACGGTGAGAGGAATGGTACAGGAAGGTGTTGGTTTTACAGGTTTTGGTTTTTGGTCGAAGAGTTTTGTCCGCCACCTCGTCCTCAACTTCCTCGAGCGTGGTGCAGAGGTTTTCTGTAGGTGGAACGGCGCTGGTCCGAACACCACATTTCCCATACAAACTTCTGTCAACAGCGGCAGAAAACCTGTGTACCGACCTTGTTGCTCATTCGACATCTGCAGCAGAAACCCCACGTGTTAAGGAAACAAAGTTTCATGTCTGAGAATCCTCCTCTACGAGATTTTTTGAGCAATAGTAGTGTAGAGCGAGAGGTGAACATACACCAGAAAGGCGCACACAGCTTTAGAAACGAAAACAACTTAGCCAGAACATGCCTTCTCCCAGTGAACACTCCGTGCCAGCTCTGATATTTGATGTCATGCACTTGCGCAGTGTATTTTGCGCATATATGGCTTCAGTGCCTTAGTGCATGAAACAAATATTTCTGTATGCTAAGGGCACTTCGGTGTTGATTGCAAATCTCACGACCCAGCCGTGCCCCTACCCCCCGTCAGTCATTCGCAGCAGCTTCTAGCGTGACAATGAAGAGGAGGTGTTTTATCAAGCTGGGAGGCTAGCCCAACTCGCACGCTAGAGGCACAAACAGATGAGCAGCCAGCGGCTGACATGCCCGCGGCTGCTCAGAGTGGCCCGAGCGGCAGGACACACAGCCGCCCCTCACACCAGCCAGAAGCACACAGTCTGACGGCAGTCATGGGGGAGTGGTCTGATTGGACGCGCTACGCGTGCCGCGGTGCGAGCAAAGGGTGATCCAATGATGCATACTAGATCAAAAGAAGATTATGAAATCTAAAATAGTTCTTCTATTGCTTTGTGGCTCTGGGACAGGGAAAAGGCTTGTCTGCCGTGGAGAAAAGCATTGACCATCGCGGCAATAAATGTTTGAGACTCGAGCGGAAAGCCAAAGAAACTGAGCTCGACAGGATGGAGGGATGCTTAGAGCCCGCTTCCGATGATCGGGCGAAAAGACACAGTCGAGGTCGTGGATAAGCAGGGCGGCGGGCGAGCACTTCCGCGCTTTTTTGAAGGCGTTCGCAATGATGCGTTTCGAGAACCGCGTGTGTTTTGAATGCATATCGCTAGCTTTGGGATAGACATATTTCAAGCCGTTGAAGGTGAGAGCGTGCAGAGCCATCATCGTCTTGCCGGTCTCGGGGGTAACGTGAAGAAGGGCTCCGGAGCGGGCCTGCAGAGGTTGGAACAGGCCTTGACCCAGAAGCGACTTGACGAAGCTTAAGGTGAGTCGCTCCAGGGCTCGTTCCAGACTGATAGGACGTTGCCACGCCGCACCGAAGGCTGGCCGCAGCGATGCCGTTCTGACGATAGACACGTCGGATCCGTCGGTGGAGCTATCGTCCGCTACTCAGAAATGAGACAGCCCTCGACCCGCCCACACTCAGCAGCGGCGGCCATATCAGCGCTGGGTCCGCTCTCCGTTGCGTTGGCAGCGATCACCGTGCACGCCGCTGCTGCCGATGAGTGCCGTTGCCAAAGTCCGTTGTTGTTTTGTAGTAGTAACGAGAATGTGCAGTATATTAGTGACCTGTCTGGTGAAGAACGTGTGTTGTGTGATACCCACAGTCGGCAGGCGTTGGGCAAGAAGCGAATGCGTAGGCGCTGTGCGCAGTGGGCAGTAGAATCGACCCGTAGGCTGAACCAGACTTGCTACACTGTAAAGGGGTCGCTTCACATTTTCTTCCTGAGATCTTACCACCACCGTTCATGCTGGCTTTGCCCTTGTACCACTTCTTGATAGTGTTGGACGGTCCTTACATCTTGATGCGGCTTCAGACTTGTATGCAAGCGCTATCTGGGAGGTATTGAGTTGAGAATACTGGCAGTTGTGGGCTGAGGCGTCGAGTTGGTAGGAATACCTCGAGACCGCCAAGAAGATCGATCTGTCCGACCACATTTTCACCTCGCTCGGTTTTATCTTAGTCTCCTCAACCTCATTTTTCTCTACTACAATCTTGACTGTATCTCTTATCCCACACACTGTCGGAGTCTGAATTTTCTTGACCATTTCTTTTTCCCCTGCCTTAATGTACTTAGAAACCAACAACGGCATCAGATCAAACACACCACACAAGTCGTTGATTGCACATTCTCACCGGAAAATATAGACTGAAGGGCACTGGTTAGCCCTTATTCTCAGCAAAACTGACTTATAAGCATTCCTCCTTCCTTTCATGTACGTAGAGTCAGTTCCAGGCGACTATCATTTTATCACACCTCCCATTTGTAAGGATGACGACCACAATAGTTCTTTGAAATGTATCTAGATGGTGCTGTTGATCTCTATCATAGCAGTACGCAACCTGCTTACATTTTCTGACCATTCCTAGCCATATCTGGAATTGTCTAGAAATGATGCTAGGGGCATCTAGCGGTCTCTAGTGCTCTCTAGCGCTCCCTAGGAATGTTTGTGAGAGTGTCTGGTGACTTTGGTGATCTCTAAGGACATTTCTAGGGATGCATAGTGATCTCTAGCGATGTTTAGATTTCGAACGAATTCTCAGAGATCATGTTAGGAGCCCTCAAAAGTGCTGTAACACCGAGAGGCTCAGGAGAACAAGGGGCCACACTGACCATGCAAACTTTGCAGGGAAAGAAAACGGGAAGCGTCTCAACGCAGCCTTCACAAAGCGGAAACACTTGTATACGCCTGGTTCTAGATCAGATAAATCATTCGAGTAGAGGAAACTATCTCATGTGTCTCGCACGAGCGCGTCTCCTGCTGGGTGGTGCAAAACTGATTGACCTTTATAGTCAGTCTCGTCCGCCAGAATTCGCAAGGATCACCACCGGCTGCACATTGACCACGTTTGTTTCACTTCTTCTCCTCTCACAAGTACAGTCAGATCTCTTTTTAATCGGCAATTCTGTGCACCCCGAAGATGGGAACCATAGGGAATGGGGATTACAGATGATGGTCACGTGATTTTGAGGGCTCAGATCGGGCAGCCTTCCCTTTGTCCTCCTGCCACGTGGTTCACCTCCAACTGCCTTCACAAATTTTAGTCGATCCTCAGGATGAGACGTCTGTGGACGAAGACAGAATGGAGGATGAGATTGAAACAAAGGACTACTGAAGATCACAATGATGAAGAGAAAATAAGAAGCTAGACAGGCTGGAAGTGGTTGAGGATGGTGGTCTGTTTGCGGTTGGCGAGGTCGACTCGGCGGAGTTCTTTGTCGAGGTCGTGGAGAGCATGAATGCTCCGAGCTCCAACTTCCCCACCTTTGAATTGACACCAAACTTTGAGCTTGGTCACGTGGTTGAGGAGCTCTTGTTCAGATTCGATCTCAATCAAATCCATGTTGTCGTTGTCCTCCACCACTTCCACCTCCTCGTCGTCGTGCTTGTTCTGAACACGCTCGACGATGGCGCTGTCGTCAAGAGCTGTTGTTGCGTCGAGCACTGTGCTGATGCTGAGGAAGTCGTCCACAGTGAGGGGTTCCCCGCTTCCTCGGCCACGTGACTGTGGTTCAACATGGCCAAAATATCCGCGACCTCCCGCTCCTTGTCCGTATGATCATCCTCCACCAAGACCACATCATTGTCTTCCGTGCCCTTC